>LR751371.1:17672-181347 GCA_902729485.2 Mus minutoides | reverse complement strand
AAAAAAAAGGTGTTGGCTGCTCAGTCATGACAATGGGAATTCAGATTCCAGCACTGACAATAGACTGTCTATAATGCTTATAGCTTCAGCTCAAAGGGATCTAGCACCCTCTTCCAGCCTCAGTGTAAACACACACACACAGAGAGAGAGAGAGAGAGAGAGAGAGAGAGAGAGAGAGAGAGAGCTGGGATCTTGCTGTGTTCTCCTGATTAATCTTAAATCCCTGATTCCCAGTGACTCTCCTGCCTCAGCCTTCTGAGTAGCTGAGATATGCCACTGTGCCTGGCTTGTAAATGGCATTTTTGGTGCAATTGGAGAAACTCGAATATGGTTGCTAGAATACTAGAATTAGGAGAAGACTATTTCTTTTAATGAAAAGGAAGATAATTACTGAGGTAGGGGGAGCTAGTAAGAAGACAGGCTGAGCCTGTGGCATATAAAATGATTTTTAAAAATACATTAGTGCATTCCTTCCCACAGGACTGTCTGGGATGTTATGAGCACAGGGCTATACTATGGACTTCTGAGTGGTAACTTGGCTTCTTATACATTCTATACTGCTCAAGGACCTGTCTTTTTATAACAATTTTTGTTTAAAAATTGAAAATAAATTACCACGTCTCTCTTTGCTGCTAATAAGCCAACTATAGTATCTTTTGAAGACCCCACAAGTCCATAGTTGAATAAATGAAAGGTGCAGTCACGTGACTTCTCAAGGGCAGGGAGTGTATCAGAGTTGGCTGCATGTTGCTAGTATGTACTGGAGTGCCTGGCAGCTAATGCAGAGGGTCAATATTTAATTCCAGACAATAAATATAAGAACTAGATTTGTTGATAATCATCTTATCCTGCTGGGCAGTTAATAATCTCCTTCATGATACTGATATATGTTCAGATGCCAAAGTTTTAGCTTAGGGGTTGGGAGATGGCTTAGGGTGAAGTCATTCACTGAGCAAGCACAAAGACTCGAGTTCAGATCTCCAGAATGCACATAAAAAGCCAGTCCATTGCTGCAGGAGTCTGTAGCCCCAGAACTGGAGTGGTAGACACAGAAAGAGCTTGGGGACTTGCTGGTCACCAGCCTAGTGCCAGGTTCCTAGAGACCCTGTCTTAAGGAAATAAGTTAGAAAGTGAGACCAGAGTACACAGTGACACACACACACACACACACACACACACACACACACACACGAGAGAGAGAGAGAGAGAGAGAGAGACAGACAAACAGACATAGAGACACAGAGACACACATATAGATTCACATATGTATATATGTATATATAGGTGTGTTTGTGTATAAATTTGAATATATACACATATATAAATGTGTCAACTTAAAAGTATATATAAATCTAAATAGTATATAAAATAGTATATATAAATCTAAATAGTATATATAAAATAGTATATATAAATTTAATCTGTCAGCTTAAAATAGTAACGAGAAGAATCACTCCTGAGAGCTGAGAACCCGGTAGTCACTTGGTCCTTGGGGCTGAATGCTTCAAGTAGCCCCACAGTGGCTGTCTCTCACTCCGAGTTGACAACCAGTGGTTACTCAATCCACAAGGCAGGGTGCTTCAGTCATTCCAATCTGCTGCCAGAAGCTCAGAAGATTCCTAGAGAGCTGCTGGTCCCTAGTCCATGATGACAGCTTGGAAAATCTAGTTCTGATATGAGTGAGGGAATCATCATCGTAATCCTCCTTCTCCTCCTCCTCCTCATCATATCATCAGCATCATCATTATCATTATCATCATCAGCAGCAGCAGCAGCAGCAGCACAAATCAACTCCGTGGTAAGAGGGACATCCAAGTGAGCAGAAACAGATATGATCTCCTCTCTGACAAACACTTTTTAGCCTGACTTAATTCATGCATGACTTAATTCATACAATTCTCTACACTTCTCATACCAAGAGAAATCCCTACTGTCTTTTATGGCCCATCTTGAATGAACCTATTGACCCCAGAAATTCAGATTAGCTCTCTTCTCATTGTGTGCTCTTGGAACAGTTAGCTCCTTAATTTCTGGTAACATCTCAGCCATCACCATAGGCTTGCCTTTCAGTTGGGCTAAGAATCCAGCTTTTGAGGGCTGAGGGATGTAGCTCTGGTAGAGCCTGGAGCGGGTCTGGTATGATAGCATCCTTTCATTATTAGATCTTGAGTTTATGGTGGGGAACATGGTGTTAGTATTTGTCAGGAAGTGTTTGCTTGCCATGTGCAAATTCCCTGCCTCAACCTCTTATTTCCCCACGTTTTCCTGGAAGAGGAGGAGGAAAATTTAAAACATTACTGATTTAAATTAAATAACGTCACACTCAGTTAGTGTGGCTTCTCTTTCTGCCTCATCAATATACCTATTGTGTGGCAATTACTAGCAGGTGAGGTACAGATTTGAGAAGTATACCCGTTACTCCTGTGCCTGGTATCAGTCTGCCTTCTTCATTTTGTTGGGGCATATGCTCAAATGGAAGGAAATGGATAAGATCCCGAGAATGCCACCAAAGCGAATGTAAAAAAAAATTCAGCACAGTGGAGGAAAACACATGGGAAATTATTGGCCGTGTCAGTCACAGTCTGAGTCGGAATCTGCGGCAGGCAGCAGAAGAGTGGGCTTCTGCAAAACCCAAAAACCAGACCAGATACCTACAGCTAAAACCAATCAAACCGGAAGCGGCTTACTTCATAGAACCAGCCTTCATGGGTTTCATCTGCGTTTTGTTAATTCTGAACTATCGTCAGTAAGCAGCTCATGAGGGAAGGGACACTTTTCTTCATACTGACGAGTGCAGCCTTGTCCTTCCCTGCCCATAACCTGGAAGGTCTGGCTCCTTCCTGAAGAGATCAGATAAGGGGTCAGTCCACACGGCAACCCCTTCCTCATGTAGTCTGCTTTGCTACTTAGCAGAATAGTCATGTTAATGCCACAGAAGCCCAGCGGCCACTGCCAGGACTACAGGGACTGATGACCTGTGGGCAGTGTATGACTCTATATAATTGGAACCTAGGAAGGGGAAATTTAGCAGGATTCTGCTCATAAAACACAGAGTGAGAGCTGGGCTGAGCAATGAACAGATTGCCGTCTGGGAACTGGCAAACTCAAAGAGAAACACAATTTGGCATATTTGCATATCAGAATGGCAGCCGTGGAGGGTGTTTGCCCTGGGCTTAGCTGTGCTTTGGTAGTGACAGAGGGTTGGCACAGAACAGCTTCTGTGTAGGTAGCCTTGAAGGGGTGCAGGTTTGTCTGTGTGTGGTGTTAATAGGGAGCCGTAGGATGTTGGCTTTCCACCCTGGGTGGGAATCAGGAACTCTATAAAAAGGTAAAAATCCAAGAGCTGCTCTGTCCTCCTCAGAGGTGGGTTTCAGGTGATCCTGATACAAAGCAAGTTTGAGAACTTCCTCATGAAAGCAATGTCTGATAAACCTGGACTTATTTAGCACTGGGACAGATCCTGTGGGAAGTTGAATGGTCACCAGACTCGATGGTACTGATATTCTTGTGTGCCTTTAATGTTTCTTATTGTCAAAAATGATTTATTTAATGAGGCAAAGTCTCAATGCGTAGCTCAAGCTGACTTGGAAGTCACTATGTAGCCTAGGCTGGCCTTGACTTCACAGTTCTGCCTCAGCGGCCCCAGGTTCCAGGAGTGTGCTCTCATGCTTGGCCCGTTTATTTTTGAAACAAGCTTTTATTATCTTGGGACTGTTCCTAAGGCCGCAGAAAAGCTGCAGACAGTGCCCAGTTCTTGCGTGTTCTTCACTCTGTTTTTCTGATCGTTCATATCTTACAGGAACATGGCGCGTTAGTCAAAACCAGGAAGCACACATTTGCACCGCGAACTGAAATCTACACTCCTCTCTGATTTCACGATTTTTTTCCACACACCCCTCCCCGCACCGACTGCGTTTCACTGATTCAATCCCACAATCCTACATCAGAGTTATTTCTCACATCTTCTCTGGTTTATGACTATGTCTTAAGCTTCCCCGTTTTTCATGACCATGGCAGTCACCAAAAGCCTTGCTTAGATCCTTTAAAGAATATACTCTATTTGGGCATGTCTGCTGTTTTCCTCATGGTTATGGTTTATGGATCATGGTTATTTCCAGGGTTATGGGTTCCTCAGAGTGACCCTAGAGAAGGGGAGCCCATTCTCACTGTCTTATCAGGATTATGTGCTGTGAGCATGGCTTACTGTTAGCCACGTCAACCTGCCTACTTACAATGCTGTCTACCTTTAACCATACCCATAGACAGACTCTGGACCAGGTGCTTGCAGGGTCTTGATTTCTTATGCAAGGGTTGAAATACAGGTACACACAGATCTACAGAGCAGTCATGAAACTTTATTCAAAAGCAAAGCCATGGTACAAACCAGAAAGAAATACTCTGGCTAGAGTGATGGCAGCTACGTGAGTGACATGCTCAAAGGCTCTGACTGGGGCTTCCTTTTATTACCTCTTTTTTTTTTTTTTTTTAAGGCATGGTTTCTCTGTGTAGCCCTGGCTGTCCTGGAACTCACTCTGTAGACCAGGCTGGCCTCGGACTCAGAAATTCACCTGCCTCTGCCTCCCAAGTGCTGGGATTAAATAAAGGCTTGTGCCACCACGCCCGGCTGAGGCTTCCTTTTATAATGTTAAAGAAAAGGACCTGTCTGTTGCTAAGGGCTATAGTGCCAGGTGGTTCTCTGTTTTGATTTGACATGTCCCTTCCCACGATGCATCTGATTTCAACTATATACATGCCAATTGGATGGGCAAAGATGATTAAATAGGAGATTCACTCTAAAAATTGATGTAGAGGCCAGTTTGTTTTACTGCAGTTATGCCCCAAACCAATTTAGGATGGACTGGTTTCCCTATGCTCCTACCTGAATAGTACTAAAGTAGGATTGACTAGAAACCGTGACTGACAGTTGTTAAGGAGAGGAGGAAGTTATTCCATTGTTTGGAGTGGCTGTGCACGTAGCTTGGTGCAGGAGGGTGCCCTGTGTTTGGGGAACTTTGCTGGGAGAGGGATGTGTGTGCATAGCACATGCAGGCAAAGGTCCTAAGCTGCCAAGTACATTGTAGAAGAGGGCTGTTTTCATTTCCCCAAGCCAAGAGGAGTCCCAGGTTTCTGAACTACTCCCTATGCTTGCCCGTCTGATTAATAGTAAGTTATTATTTGTTTTTTCCCAAGGAAGCAAGTCACTGTATCTAGGCATCCTTAAGGAGTGAGGAGCAGACATTTTGTTGGGGGAAGAAAAATTACATTAATTACAAAATTATTTAATTCTTCCTTGTCTATCATTTATTTATTAAGTCATTTATTTATATCAGCATGGCCCCGTGTGTGTTCATTTTATGCTTAGCACTGTTAGTCTTTGCTGGTGGAATGAAAAATGGCAGGTTTTGTTGCTCAAGTTGTACATGTGTTCCCTGGCTAATCACTTCTCCCTTTAACTCCAGAAACCACTAATCTTTTTTCCTACTCTTATGATTTTATGATTTTGACCTTTCCAGATTAGAATCATACAATATATAGCCTTTTAAATCTAGTTTCTTTCATTTATAAAAATTCATTTAAGATATATATATATATATATATATATATATATATATATATATATATATTCATGCCTTTGACATAACATTTTTGAGGTGGAGGAGGCAAAAGGAGTAAGAGTTCAAGGCTAGCCTGGGCTATGGGAGAACCTGCCTTAAATTAATTAATATATACATATTTTTTCTAGGTATGGTGGCAAGCAGCTGTAATCTCAGCACTTAGGAGGCAGAGTCAAGAGGACCAGGAGTTCAAGACCATCCTCAGCTACTCTTCAAGTTAGAAGTCACCCTGTGACAGTTTGAATATGCTTGGCCCAGTAAGTGGCACTATTAGGAGGTGTAGCCTTGTTGGAGCGGGCGTGGCCTTGTTGGAGGAAGAGTGTTACTGTGGGGTTTTGGGCAATGAGACCTTCCTCCTAACCACATGAGCGAGTCTTCTCCAGGCAGCATTGAGACGAAGATGTAGAACTCTCAGCTCCTCCTGAACCATGACTGCCTGTATGCTATCATGGCTCCTGCCTTGATGACAATGGCCTGAGCCTCAGAACCTGTAAGCCAGCCCCAATTAAATGTGTCCTTATAAGAGTTGCCTTGGTGGGCTGGAGGGATGGCTCAGCAGTTAAGAGCACTAACTGCTCTTCCAGAGGTCCTGAGTTCAATTCCCAGCAACCACATTGTGGCTCACAACCATCTGTAATGGGATCCAGTGCACTCTTCTGGTGTGTGTCTGAAGAAGCCACAGTGTACTCATATAAATTAAAATAAATAAATCTTAAAAAAAAAAAAAGAGTTGCCTTGGTTATGGTGTCTGTTCACAGCAGTAAAACATTATTTAAGATATACCCGGAGCTATATGAGACTTTGTCTGAAAAGGAAACAACACAGTCAAACAAACTATTGATGTACTGTGAATTCTATTGCATGCTTTTGATCTAAGGGAATTCTACTTTTTTGCCATTTACCTGTATATGTTTTGGTGTGGACATACATTTCATTTACTTGAGTAGAAATAAAAGAGAGATTTGGGGGATATATATGGCTAAGTTTATATTTATCTTTATAAACAACTGCCAGCTATCTTTTTATTTTATATGTATGGGTATTTTTCATACATATCTATCCTGCTTGCCTGGTGCCATGGAGTCCAGAAGCGGGTTATCATAGTCCCTAGATCTGGAATTACAGATGATTGTCAGCTGCCATGAGGGTCTTGGGGATCAAACCCTGGGTCCTCTAGAAGAGCAGTCAGTGCTCTTAACCTCTGACCATCTCTCCAGGCACAAGTGTCTTTTAAAGTGGCTATTATTGGGGTTGGAATGATGGCTCAGCAGTTAAGAGCACTTGTTCTCGCAGAGGACCCAAGTTCAACTTCCAGCACCCATATGATAGATCACATAAATAACTTCAATTCCAGGGGATCCAACACCTCTTGAGGCACCAGGTAGGGTATGGCAGTGCATATACATATATCAAGGCAAAACATTCACATACATTAAACAAACAAAAAAAAATTAAGTAGCTTTACTTGATCCAGATGAAGTGGCATATGCCTTTAATCCCAGCACTACAGAGGTAGAGACAGATGCAGGCATATCTCTGTGAATTTGATGTCAGTCTGGCTTCTATAGCTGATACAGGTCATCTAGGGGGGGTACTAGTGAGACGGTATTTATAGAAAGAAAAAAAAGGAAAGAACGAAAGAAGATAATGGATGAAGTGCCTGTACTGATTTACATATCCTCTTGCAATAAATTAGCATCCATTATTCGGTATCCTCATCCACATCTGCTACTCATCACTTTGTATGCGTATCGTATGTACGTATGTTTGTGTTGTTGCTGCTGATGTCAGTGATCGCTTTGCATGTGTATGTTGTTGGTGTTGTTGCTGATGTCAATGATCAGACCATGTGCTTTGAGCATAGGCAGGTGCTGTGCTACTGAACTACATCCCCACCTGCTTTGGGGGGGGGTGTCCCACTGTTCTAGTAGGTGTGTAGTAGTACCTAATTTCCATCTCCCTGATGATCCGTTGATTAAGCAGCCTTTTACCAGTTATATGCCATCCTTGTATCTTCCCTATTGAAGTGTCTGTTCAGATCCTTTCTTATATGTAAATTAGGTTGTTTAGGTCTGTATTGTTATGTTTTATTGGTTATTTGTATATTCTGGATATGAATCTTCACCAGGAATGTGACTTATAAATATTTCTCCAGCTTTCATACTCCTAACAGTATCATTACAAAACTTTAAAATTTGAATAAAGTTCAATTTATCATATATTGCTATTAATATAAAAATTGAACAGCAAACTAAGATTGTGAAGGTTTTTCTCCTTAGGTTTCTTTTTTAAAAAACATTTTTTTTTTTTTTTGAGATAAGGTCGCACTGTGTAACCCTGGCTGATCTTTGAACTCATGGAAATCTACCTGTTTCTGCCTCCTGAGTGCTGCGATTAAAGGCCCTAGTTGTCCATTGCCTGACTTACATCCCATTGTTCTTATTACCAGGTCAGTTTTTACCTAAAACCTTTATTGTTGAAAGTAGCCTGTCTGGCTTTTTGCAGATGAAAGATTCTGCTTAAGTCAGCCTTCCCAGCCCTGCCTCTTTCAACGGTCTCCTGTGCTGAATCTTCCAGCAACTTTGCCTGACTCGAGGGCTGTGGCTTACACTGCTTATTACTTGTGGGTCCTTTGAAGATGAAAGATACAGACAGAGGCCAGCAATTAGTGCAGTGAGAACTCCGATGACCTTCTCCTTGCTTGCTTGATGGGCTGTTTTGATTTTTCTCCCTTTATATTGTGAAGACGTGAAACACAGCCGCACCAGATTCTGTCATATCGTGAAAGAAGCTGACAGTTGCTCTGCGGTTTTGAGTAGTGGAAAAAAGCTTATTTTTATCACCTGGGGCTATTTACTTTTCCTTGACCCTCATTCTGTATCGTAGGACAATGTCAATCATGTTGTTAAAGTACAGTGTGTACAGCAGTGTGAGAAGGCAAACACTGAAAGTCTCTTATCTAAAGGCCACACACGGTGTCAAGGGACTTGCAGGGTACAAAGGGCTTGAAAAGACAGTATCCCTGGAGGTGCCTGAAAATCCTAAGGGGATTCTTTGTTTCCTGTTAAGATAAACTCTTTCCTTCCATGATGCTGTTAACAAATGATTTTTCCCTTGGAGAATACCATGGGGCCATGTCTAGGATTATGCAAAATTCTCAGCTTGATAACTATAAATCAAGCTATTTCCTAAGAAGTATATTGTGAGCCAACAAGATGGCTCAGCACATCAAGCCTGATACCTAAGTTTGACCCCACATGATGGAAGGAGAGAGCTGACTCCCCCATCACTTTTATTAATGAATTACTCTTGTTTTAAATACCCTGTGCACCAAAAGAACCGATGTCAAACAAATATATCTTGGAGATGTACTTGGAGGAAAGGCTGGACAGACTGCGATCATTAAGGGCCTCACCTGTGATTTAGATAATCTTCTGCATTACTGTTGTGGTTTGAAATATGAAATGTCCCCCATTCTCTCCTGTGTTTGAGCCCTCATCTCCCAGCTAGTGTCCGTGTGTGTGTGTGTGTGTGTGTGTGTGTGTGTGTGTGTGTGTGTGTGTAGGTGGGGTGTTTCAGAAACTTCAGGCAGTTGAGCCTTGCTGGAGGAAGTGTGTCACTGTGGAGAAAGCTTTGAGGTTTTATAGCTTGACTCTACTTCCTAGTGTCTTCCTGCCTCCTGTGTATGGATGAAATGTGATCAGTCCGCTTCCTGACTGCCAGAAGACTGCTGTCTCCTTTGACCTGGCCACAACTTCCTGCTGGCTTTTCTTCCCTGTCATGAGGGACTGAGTCCCATCTGGAGCTGTAAGCCAAAATAAACTCCTCAGAAACTTAACCTTTTTGTCAGGTCAGGGTATTTCTATCGCAGCAACAGAAAAGCAACCAATACAGTGGCCGTGCTAATCATCCTCAGCACCCTTCGCATTAGCATCTTAAAGGCGTCAGGCACCCTGGCAACGGGGCATTACCATTTGTGTTGCAGAGCAGTGCCAAACTTCTTGTTTGATCCCCTGGCAAGGGCTTTTATTCTATTCTTTTAGGGGAAGGAAGAGAGAGATTGGGACTTGACTCCGTCACAGACTCTGATGTGTAGCAGAACCAGAAGCAGCAATTCTGACCTCAAGTCTAGAAATCCCCTCTGCACCGACGACAACCTCAGAGGTAACTGTGGCGTCTGTGTGCTGTGTGACTGCTGTGCCCTTCTATCGCCCTTGACAGTTTGTTTCCATAAGTCCTCACCATCAGGACATTGTAATTCCAGGTGGGTATTATCAAATTCACTTTATAAAATCAAGGCCCCCCAGAGAGATTAAGCGACTTACTCAAGATTCCAAAGCCAGCGAATGGCCAAATCTGAGTTGAGATCCATACCCGTTGATTCCAATGCCGAAGTTTTTTTTAGCCACCCCGAGATTCCATTCCATTCCTTTTTGGAGTGGAGACAGAGCTAAGGGCTGGGTGTGTGTTTACACTCTCACCTGTCCTGCTAGGCTGGCAGAAGGAGAAACGAGGCCAGGGCTTTGAAGAAGAACACTGAGGCTATCCTGAAGTTTTGTCTTATTTTGTCTTGTTTCACAGTCCTGCATGGAGCCAAGTAGAGAAGAGGAGCCAGGGCTTAACTATTGCTGTCTTTAAAATCTCTGAGCCGGCTGAAAGAATGTCTGTAATCACAAATATATTTTAGGGAAGTTTATAGGTTTTCATCTGAAGTATTGTTGACAATATTTCTATGTTAGTGTTTCTAAGAGATTGTCTGGGGACGGGAGGAATCTGACTGAACCTAAACAAGTTAGCTGTATCTATTCTGTAGGTTTCCACCAACAAATGGCTAAGAATGTCATCATATAACACCTGAGGCCAATAGCCAAGATGTCTCCACTTTGCTTTAACTCACAGACTGCTGAGCATTTCCAGCGTTCAGTCTACCCAAACTGGCAGAAAAATTGACAGGATAAATTGTTGGTGGCAACAACAGGGATCATTGGAGAATGCAATTATAATGCATGAGTCACAGGTTAAAGCTTTATTTATTTATTTATTTATTTATTTATTTATTTATTTATTTTTGACAGGGTTTCTCTGTGTAGCCCTGGCTGTCCTGGAACTCACTCTGTAGACCAGGCTAGCCTCAAACTCAGAAATCCACCTGCTGCTGGGATTAAAGGCATGTGCCACCACTGCTCGACAGGTTAAAACTCTTGTTCCAAACATAATAGTAAAAAATAAGTAGACACAGGCCTTAATGTCTATAGCACCATCTTTACAGAGTTTTATTTTCTAAAGACAAAGGGCAGAAAGAAATGGATGCATGCATGCTGGCTTGCTTGCCCTCAGCTACATTTCTCTGGTCTTATATAGTTTGGGATTCCCTGCCTAAGGAATGGTTCTGACCACAGTGGGCGTCCTATGATCTTCCCACATCAATGAACTTAACTAAGACAATCACTGCTTCATTGAGATTTTCTTCCTCAGTGATTCTAAGTTGTGTCACATTGATGAAGCTAATTCCCACAGGAAGCAATGTCTGAATAATACTTAAATAATACATATTCTGTTATTTGTTTAAAATATATAATATTCATTCCCCCCTGACTACTGGGGATCCAGGTGGGGCCTCATGTCCTCAGGTAAGTTCTCTCCTGCTGAATCACTTCCTCAGCCCCTTTCATATTTTTCCAACTTACTATTGAAGTGTTCAAAAGGTGGTGTGTTACTGCAGCCTTCCTCCTGGTCATGTTCTGCATAACTTAAATGAGATGCTTGCTTGAGGTGCCTGTTCACTAGTCTGTCATGCTTAGATAATTTCCCATTAATCTTGCTTAAGGTTTTTATTAAGAAAGCTTCCCAAGTATTTCAAGTGAGGTTTTGACACATGCTTAGTTTTTTTTTTCATTTAATTTGTGATAATACTTTATTTTTTTCAAAAAGAAGTTAATCTATTTTACATTTTGAAAATAGGCACTATATAAATTATAAAATAATAATAATAATAATAATAATTCTACACTTCTATATTCAACTTGTAGATCAGTATTTCATCTATTTAGAAAACTGTGAATCTCTAGCTGAAATCCTTATGTAGCTCCTTTTTTAATTTATTGAATTTAATGATGCCCTGCCTGTTGCATTGTCTCCCCCAATGCAAGCCATAGATCTAATTGCTTCCGTGTCAGCAATTAGAGAGCAGGACCCAGGTCATGTTTGATTTTCTGTCTTTTGTGTCAAGCACAATGCTTAAGGACATGGTAGGCGCCTGATGAATCTGTGTTGAAGGATGAGAAGAGCAGCGTTTGGACACACTTTCTATGATCCTATTTTACCCACTGTTTGACATCTGCCGTATATCATCTTCATAACTCACGCAGCTGTCTCAGTAACTTTGTATTGCTCATTTTACTAGTTCCCATGAAGAAATCCCATTATCGATTTCAGTACTATAGACAAAATGAATCAACTAGAGATGCCTGCACCAATATGGATATATCTTAAAGATGTTAAATCAGATGGAAGAGTATTGGCATAATCTGGGTAGGTGTACTCCAGGTCTGTGTCTTAAATGCTCAGTGCTATCAGAAAATGATGAGGTCTTAAGAGGTAGGGTCTGATGAAGATTTGTGGTCCTTAGAAACTCGCCCTTGAACAGTTGGTCTCTTCTCTCTTTCATATCTGGGCCATGTTGTGTTCTACTGTATGTTTTTGCCATGATGTGCTGCCAAACCACAGGTCCAAAATCAATGGGACCGATTATGGATTGAACCTGTGAGCCAAAAGACACCTTGTCTCTTCGTGCTTTGATTCCTGGGAATTTTGCTATGATAACAGAATGTTGACTAACAAGGGTCTTTAAAAATACAGATAATAAAGTTGGGTGTGACCGTACATGTCTGTAATCCCAGCACTTGAAAGGCGGAGACAGGAGGATCCGAAGTTCAGCGTTATCCCCCACTTTTTAGTTTTGTGCTGTTGTCTCCAACTCTACTGATTCTGTGTAGCCTCTGCGCACCGCCCTCTACCAAGGGGTTAAACACTATGTGAATGACGCCATGTGGCAGGCTGTCGTGTCCTGGCTTCTGGTTTGGTTTTGCCAATTCAAGGCACTGGTGGGGAACTGGAAATCAGCAGACTGAGATGCCGTCCCTTTGGTTTTTCGGTGTTCGGTTTTGTTCTTCTGTCCCTGGCAGTACTTTCAGCATGACACTACCAGCTGCATGACGAGGCAGCAGAAGAGGCTCTGTGGCTATCTGAGCAGTGCCCGGCTGACCTTAGCCACCCGACAGGGAAGAGACCTATCCAGCTCTGACCTCAGCCTCCACTGCCCTTTGCCTTGTACCAGTGCCTCCGATTGTCTCAAACAAGCCAGAGCCAGAGGTCAGGGCAGTCTGGTGAGGGAGTTTCTACTGCCCAGTTTCTGAGCACTAAAGGAATTAACCTGGAGGCCAAGCGGAGGGAATTATACCCCAACCCCATGATGCTTTGTACTTCTCTGGCCTTTCTGAACTTTTGGAGCGAATCTCAGCGCTAAATCCCTTTGCATGAAATACATTGAGTTGTTACCTATCTCCATATTGGGAATTGATGAATTCATTCTAGTTTATATGACCATCTGTAGCCAGGAAATAATGATTTACCTAGGAACAATAAGTCTCACATTTGAGATAATGTTTACCTCTGGGCGGAAGAGAACAGAAGGGGACAAGGCATACATACATCATATGTATCCAAAATATTTAATTTTTAAAACTACCGGGTATACATATTATTTTTTCCACTAAGGTCTGTTTTTTTTTTTTTTGTTTTTTTTTTTTTTAGTTTATGTTTTCATTTGAAAGAACTATTTAATCATTATCCAAATCATGAGGTTGTATACTATAAACTAATGAAACGAGACTTAGTTAATTTTCTGTCAGAGTGGTGAAATACCCTGAGGAAGGCAACTGAAGGGGATAAGGGTTTGCTGTGGCTCATAGTTCAAGCCACGGTCCATGATAGTGGGGAAATCACAGTGGTGGCGGGAGCTTGAGCGGGTCACATTGTGTTCACAGTCAGGAAGCAGGGAGTGGGGGTGGGGGATGAATGCAGCCTTTTAGCTGACTTCTTTACAATCCAGGACTTCAGGGAATGGTGCCGCCCACAGTGGGCAGGTCTTCCCAAGTCAGTTAATTTAATTAAGGTAAACCCCCAACCCCTGACAGGCAAGTCCAGAGGTAGCTCTCCTGGGTAATCCTAGATCTCATCATGATGACATCTGAGATTAGATTAACCATCTCTAAACTGGGTGATGTGGATTCTGGCTCTGTAGTCAGTGTGTAGTTGAGATAAATTAAGATACTGAATTTTATTGTAGTCTCTGTATCCTCATTCATAATGATAAGGACAATAATGTCCACTTTATAGGACTATTGTCATGATTAATGGGAATCACCTATGCAAAATATCCCAGCCTAATCCTCAGGCCCCTCAATGAGTCATAGATGCCTTCCTTGTGACTATTAGGAAGAATCGGGCTTGGTCACATGAACTGCTGCAGTAATGCTGTGCTGTGCTGCCTTCTCTTTTATTTGAAAAAAAAAAATGTAAGTTCCTACTCTGAATACAAGAGTGACAGGTGTTCAATGCAGAAAGTCTTTTAAAATGTGAGAATATACAGGAATGAAAATTAAAATGTTGCTGTGAATCTGACAAAAGGTATAAATGCATATCAATATTGAAGACTAGACTAACGCTGTCTGTCCTTTGTAACATATAGTGTATGGTAAACATTTTTCTCTGTTGGGTGTCCGGTAACATCATTTCTGGGTCTGTTAATATTCTAGTGGGTTGGCTTATTTATTTATTTATTTATTTATTTATTTATTTATTTATTGTTTATTTGTTTTTGACTGTGGGAGTTTATTGTTGTCGCATCTCTAATGTTTACTTGCTACAATCAATGCTAGACCTGGCATCCTCGTTGATATATCTTTGAAACCTTTGGAGAAGATACCTGTAGAAATTTTAGTTAAATATTATGCATGTTTTATGACATAAAATGCTGAGAGAGGAAGAGAGAGAGAGAGAGAGAGAGAGAGAGAGAGAGAGAGATCCTATGAATGGATACTATGGTGAGGAGTACTGGTTTGTTTTTTTTCCCCCAAAAAAATTACTTTAAAAAAAGAGTAGCTGGAACAGGCATGGGTCTGCAACGGGGGATTAACCACATCGATGAGAAAAGAACATGAGGGATATGCCACGGAGCAGAAGGCTTGCCTGAGCCATTGGAAGCAAATTTTAACAGGCTGCACGCAGAGTGAGTCTAATTTAGTTGTCGGTTTCTATCTAGATTCAACTAGACGTAGACACCTGCTGGAGATGATATGGTAACTAGACCTGTGGGCTTTCTGAATGCAGGACTCATAACAACTTGGTTGGACAGACAATGGAGTACTAACCACGTGCCAGAGCGCTGGTTGGACCTTTGAGGTGGCTTTCTTGTGTCCTGGATACTCACTTTGTATCTTTTCTCCCTCTGGTTTGTAGGGTCTGAGGTCCACTCTCAACTGGTCAAATGGGGGAGAAGATACACATATCAGCGACCAAGGCCTTTCACTCATTTGTTAATTAATTTCTGCCATAAAAACTCTCTGGCACCTGCTAGCGTCAGTCTACAATGGAGCCAATGAATTTGAAAAATAATTAAAGTTAATGAGCTGCTCTTCTGATAGGATCCGGAAAACTTAACAGCCACAATTAGTGAGAAGTGCGAGGTAGGTGAGGAAGTGTCTCTTGCTGATAAACAGGACTTCTTTCCCCCAGTGCTGATAGACAGAGAATCCTGCCCATATGCGAACAGCATGCTCCATTGAGTCAGAAGAGTTTATAAGCTGAGAGTGAATGAAGGCCAAGTGCTAATCTGGAAAATGTTTCCCTGGGGCTGAAATATGAGATCTGTCTCCCTAGCTCCCAAAACCATTGTGTCAGAATGTTGGTAAGAATTCTTGACAGTCTCCCCTGAAATGCCATGAGCCCATCTCTGTCCCCTCTACATAATAAAACCATTTTGGAGCTAAGGTTATGGGGGTGCTGGATCCTCAAGGGAAAGAGGCTGTCTGGACGTTCAGTTTGTCTGGATGGTTTTGGTGGAAATTTCTTGAAAGCCACTGCAGTAGTAGTCTAGCAGCACGGGTATAGGGTCTGCCTTGGCGGGTGCCGGGAAGCCATGGGTCTGACTGGATCCTCATCTGTGTTCTATTTTGAGACAGTAGATGTAGGGAGTAGTCAGGCCTTCCTCCATGCATCGTAATGGAAACCTGTTCATTTAAATTCATAGTCAGATAATTCCATTATACATCAAAGCCTTCAGCTCAACGTTTATAACTAAAATGTCCTTCTTTCAAACTAAAAGTATTTAGGCTTAAAATTAGACCAGTGTTAAAATTAACTAAACCTTAGTGCAGATAGTACTTGGCCTTGCGTTAGTTGAAACTTTGAAGTACTGAAGACAATTCTAAGGTTGTTATTTTGGACCTCAGCTGTTGATAGTACTTTGAAATATAATGAATTCCATCAAAGTAAGGTTTATTTTTGTTTTGCTTATTTAATTAATTATCTTTAATTAATTTCCTTCTGGTTCCTCAGGGTCTCTCCTCCCTCTGTCTGTTTCTCTCTGTCTCTGTCTCCCTCTCTGTCTCTTTGTCTCTGTCTCTGTCTCTCTGTGGCCTGCAAGGCATGGGCGATCTAACAGGAAGTAACAGGAGACCGAAAAAGACCGACAAGTAAGGTAAGGCCGGCATCAGCTGGGCCACGAACCTGCTTGGAGACGAACCAGCAGCCATGTTTATTATTTGGAGCATGAATGATCGCTCACAAGTGCACCATGATGCCCACCGTGGAATTGTTATGATGGTTTTCTATTATTAACTGATTGATGGCATAATCCCAAGGTAGAGACTGTTCTTACGTCATATGAACATGTTCAGCTTGAGCTTAGGTCATAGCTTATGTGAGGGCAGGCAATTTGGCTCAGTGTTCATGCTCTCAGCTCTTAAATACTGCATTACTTCAATGTTACAGTAGCGGAGAGTTGGAATAAGGATAAAATGTGTATGATTGTTTAAATTTACAGCTGCTTTGTAAATGTATATAGGGTAAGCTAGGGTCTCTTAGTACCCCATAAACACTTGTTTCCTAAGTGTTCAAAGAATGAGCAAGACAGAAATGACCTACTTCGTTCAAACTAATGACAACAGAACCCATGCAGTCAGTGAACCTGGGGATGGGAGAGGAAGAGAAGACTGATTTTAGCTTAGCCATGAAGTGGGCGGTCTTGGGGCCAGAGAGGGCAAGTTGCTGACCCCGGCGGGCTCTCCGGTCCTGGCTGGCTGTTCGGGTCCTTCCCAAATCTTGTCCCGGGGGCACGGAGAACTGGGAAGACACGCGGGGCTGGGGGAATCTGTCTGGGTTGGGACGTGTGGATCTCTGGCAGCTTGGACGCTCTCTCCAGTCCCCCCTCTTCACTTGCCACGGCGTGCCACAGTGCGTGGGAAGGGGTGTGGAGGAGGGGGCAGTTGGGTAAAGTGTCCGCCTTAAGCAGAAAAGTTGCTGGCTCCAGTCGCCTGAGATGGGTACACTAACAGCCTCTGAGCCTTCCTTTAAGCTAACCAAATGCTAAGTCCAGGCCTTATTGCGGCATCCAGCCTTGAGATCATATTTGGAAGTTATCGAGCTGCAGCAGAGAATTATCTTGATGGAAATCAAGAATTCTAAAGTCTCCCTCCCGCCATTGTGTAAGGTTTCCAGCAAGCGGTGATAGGGAAGTTAATTAAACCTAGGAATTGAATTTTTCTTTTTTTTAAAAAGAATGGCCATTGAGTGTTAATCAGCTGTAAAGAAGAGAGCAGAAAGCCAAGGGGATCCATAAAAATGCTCTGCCCTGTAAGCACAGTTGCTTCACCTCTGACCTCCGTAGCCGAGAAAGGCTTTGGCTCCGGCAATATTCTCTGGGAAGCTAGCAGCTTGAATTGCTGCCATGAGCAAATGAGTTTTCTCTACTGAGAATGAATTCTCCCGAACTGCTGAAACAAAGGTCTGTGTCCCGGGTGGCTATTATTTATTTGCCGGAGACATTTCGAAATATCTCCTACTGTCTACCCTGGCTCTGGAAGCTGCGAGCCGTGGCGTTAGCCTCAGGTCTAAAGGAACAAAAGGAGAGAGGGGTGAGGGTGAGGGAATAGAAAATGTGAAAAATGCCTACAAATCCGGGCCTCAACGTGAGCAAGTCCTAAAAAAGCAGGCCCTGTTTACTGTCCTGCCTCCCATCTTGAGGCCGAGGCACGTGACTAAAGTCGTGATCTGGCATTGTGCTCTGCAAACGTCGTGTTTCGGGGACAGGGGAAGGTTTCCAGGTATTCTGAGACCTTCTCCACGTTAGCAGCAGTGAGTGAACAAACAGCTGCTATGGGCTCACACTCCAAAGTTTCCATTTCTCTCAGTCAATAGTCTGGAGCTTTTGCATTAAGCTTTTGTAATAACATAGATCACTGTGAAAATGGCCTCATGCCTCCACTGCCACCGTCGCGTCGCCATGTGGCAAAGAGCCTCGGTGCCTTAGCCTGTGGGGAAAATCCATAGAGCGAGTAGTCTGGAAAACTGGCTTCTCTCAGTTCTCCCAGCTCCAGAGAAGCTAGGGCATGTTGCACCTGTGTCATCTTGTGGCTCTAAATGATCTATGATTTAAGGAAGTCCCTCCATCAACCCCCATTCTGCTGAGTACTGTGTGTTTCCTACCTAACTATTCCAGATGAAATGCCCAGTCTTCTGGATGCTTCTTGAGCCTTAAAGGAACAAACCTAAATGCTATGTGGATATAGTTTACTAGAGGGATAAACATGTTTTGAAAAGCATAATTTCTGATTCGGTGTACTTAAAAAAAATAGTTGATAAAAACAGCCATCCATCCAACCAACCAACCAGCCAAAACAAACAAACAAACAAACAAAACAACCAATCAACCAATCAAAACAACCAACCAACCAACTAATCAAACCAACCAATCAAAATAATCAAACCAACCAACCAACCAACCAAAACAACCTAAAACTATAAAGAGTAGATGAGTGTCAGGATGGAGGTTGCATATTTTGCAGGCAAACCCAGATTCCCATAACTCACTGTCTTTCCCTGTCCACCTTTATGAGTCAGGGTGTCACCGCATAGCCCAGGCGGGCCTCACATTTATAGTTTTTACATTTTAGGAATCTTCCTGGAGGAAACAAGGTTTATAGGAGTGTTCAATAGAGAGAAATATTTATAATAACCAAGACTTTGGTAAAATAAATCTTGGTATATTCTTAGAATGCTATATTTGAAATGGCTATGTGCAGATATCTTTAACAAAGAAAAAGGGTTCTGAATATTGGGGAATTTTCAATATCCTTTTTTGGTTTGAGTATTGTGTTTCGTGAGAAAGTACTGTGCCATAGTTAATATGATGCAAGTTGGTTTTATAACATAAGATGATTTCTAACATAATTATGCTTAGATGAAAGACTGGGGTGGTGAGACGACTCAGCAGTTAAAGGTGCTTGCAGTGAACACCTGAGCTCAATCCCCAGTACCCACAGAGAGTGGGAAGAGAGAGGTGATTCTTCAAGTTGTCCTCTGACTGTAAGACAGCGTGCATGCGCGTGCGCACACATACACATGCACACATGCACATTCAGACACATACACTTGCACATACACAAACACGTACAGACACACACTGTGCACACACACATACAATAATAATAATAAAAGATGACAATGATGTGTGGAAAGTGTACACAAAATATTAACAGTGGGGTTGGAAAGATGGCTGAAAGCTGGGTATAGTGGCTTTAATCCAAGTATGAGGCAGATCTCTGTGAGCTGGAGGCCAGCTTGGTCTACATAGGGAGTTCTAGGACAGCTAAGGCTACATAAAAGACTCTATGAGAGAGAGAGAGAGAGAGAGAGAGAGAGAGAGAGAGAACTGGCTGCTCTTCCAGGGAACCTGGGTTAGATTCACTGGGTGTCAGTCCCGCATTACAGCTAAGAACCATCCACTTCCAGGGGATTTGATACCCTCTTCTGGCCTCCTTGGATACTGCAAGCTTGTGGCACACAGACATACAAGCAAGCAAAACACCTGTACACATAAAATAAAACAAATCTTTAAAAACTATTAACAGTGGCAAGATTATAGAAAACATATTTTGAGCAAAATACATGAATTGTTGAATTAATAAAATAATTTCTATAATTAATAATACTCTAGTGGATAAATACATTTGATAAGAAAGTACATATTAACTGTTCTGTAATACACACTCATGTAACTATATAAGATGAGCAATTCATCAACCAACTTCATTGTAGCAATCATTTCACGAGAAATACACATATCACAGCACCATGTGGATACCTTCTACATACACAATATTATTTGCCAATTGTGCTTCAAAAAAGATGGAAAAATAATTATATAGTACAGGGAAAGCACAGAATTTTTATTTCAAATGAGAAGGTCCACAAATTATAACATTTTCAGACTGAAAGCTTTCTTAAAGAATACCTGGGACTGGAGAGATGGTTCAGTGGTTAAAGGCACTGACTGATTTTTTTCAGAGGATCCAGGTTCGAATCCCAACACCCACATGGCAGCTCACAGCCATATGTAAGTCCAGCTGCAGAAGATCTGATGGTCTCTGTGGGTCCTAGGGGCAGACATACATGCCAGCAGAATATCAACACACATAAAATAAATGATAAGTATATATATTTTATATTTTAAAAAGATGAGTATATTTTTAAAAGGACACCCAAGCACCTTATTTTACAAATGAGTGCCAGTGCCCTGAAGCAGTATGAAGGAAACAGTCAGATTCTGGTCTTAGTCCAGAAGTTAAATCTCTTTATAAGTTCCCAGTGAGGGGCCAAACACAGAGGTGTTTCCTAGAGCACGGCAGGGGAGCAGGGGGGGGGGGCAACCTGGCCTGTGGGCACAGCCATTTATCTTCAGAAGATCTCAGGAACACTCACATCACTGCCTGCTCAACAGCGGGAAGAAATCTCTCAGAGCATGAGAAATTTCTTGGAAGCTGCCTGGTGAGCGGTGCTACTACATTTGCTGAGTAAAGTCTGCTCTAGAGAATGCTGTTATAAAGAACTCCCTATGGCAGGGTGTCCATGACATCTTTCATGAGGAAGGTGACCAACTGGGCACCACGTGTAATTAAACAGGCCCCACAGCTCTGAGGAGACTCAGCTCCCACTCAGTGCATGTTGGGCTAAATCAGCTGGGATCGATACAGGGGAAAATACTAGAGAGTCTTGCTATTATGCACTGCCCTTGGTGGAGAGGCCCTGCTGTGGGATGTGGGTGACATTTGTAATTGATTTCCACATCCTGACGTCTTTATAGGAGACAATTGGGTGGTATGTGTGTTGAAACCCTTTAGACAGCCTTCCATTCGGCTTCCCTCCCTCTTCCATGCCTATTCTCACTCCTTGCTTCTTTCAGGGACTAAGACTCCAATATAAGAAGATTTAAGTCATTTTTTTTCTAATCTAACAAAGGACCACCTTACCATCTTTGGATTGTGTAAAGGGACATTTTCAGTTTAATAGTGGCACCCTCCATTTCCAGGCTGATGTGGCGTGTGCTTCTTTACAGTTGGGTTTTGTCACACGAACTTTTCTCCTTGCTTTTTTTTCCCCTTGCTAGCCCTGGGCTCAGTCATTGCAGGTCTGGGAATGTCCCCAGATGATGCACCCCAGGTGTGTCAGCTCAGATGAGGACAGGCTGTATATAAAAGAAGAACACACTATCTGGCTGAAGTTGAAGCTGGTTCCTTGTCTGGGAATGGTCCGTCGAGGTCTCATCAAGTCTGTGATGGTTTAAAGCGATTGGTAACAGGAGAGGGTCTAGAATCACCTTAGAGACAAGTCCCCAGGCAACACTGCGAGACACTCTGTGGATTAGGTTAATCAAAGTGATCTACCCATCCTCATTGCCAAACAGAACAAAAGGAGAAAGCAAGCTGAGGCCCAGAATTCTTCTCTCTTCTTCTCCACCTTGATAAACAGCACCCTGGAAATGTGAACCCAAAGGAAACCCTTTCTTCCCTAAGTTGCTTTTCTTGGTTTGGTTTTTAAAAAAGATTTTATTTTTAAATTATGTGTATGTATGTATGTATGTATGTATGTATGTATGTATATAGGTGGGTAGGTAGTGTGTAGGGGTGTGGTATGCAGGTTCACTCTGAGGCCAGAGGAGGGTATCAGGAACTGGAGTTACAGACAGCTGCCCACTAGAATGATGGGAACTAAAGTCCATATACTCTTAACTACTGAGCCATTGCTCCGACTCCCTTGTCCTGTACCACATCATTCCTGAGTGGTTAGAACCTTAGCCTGCTCTAATTTTTATCTGCTATCTTCTCTTCTGCACAGTCCTGGTCATTTCACCATCCAAGAGAGGCAAGGGAGCTCCTACTGTCTCAACTTCTGCTGAGCAGCATAAAGGACCAGCAGGAAACAACACTGAACAGGCTAAAATGCAGACCAGCTACCTAAGAGGCAGCTGCCTTCTTCAGGTGACATTATACCTTCCTGCTTTAATCCAGAATGCATTTCGATTACATTTTCACTTGTAAAAGGAAGACATTTTTCCCATCTCCCCTTTCATCTCTCTCTGTCTCTGTCTGTCTGTCTGTCTGTCTGTCTGTCTGTCTGTCTGTCTGTCTCTGTCTCTGTCTCTCTCTGATGTGTGAGTATATATGTGTACAGATGTGACTGGACAAATGTCTGAGTGGATATGGAGGTTAGGGGACAGTCTTGGGTGTCATTTCTCAGATTCTGTCTACCTTTTGTTTTGAGACAGGTTTTTCATTGTACTGGACTTCACCAAGTAAGCCAGATTAACTGTCCAGTGAGCTTCCAGGGACCTGCTTGTCTCTGCCTCCTACCTCTGGGATTATAAACACACACTACCAAGCATGACTTTTTACGAGGCTCTGGGTATTGAATTTAAGTCTTCACACCTGTGAGGCTATACCAGCTAAGTCATCTCCCCACACTGTAGAGGAATTTTAATGCAGCAACATGTCCACTCTGGCCAGGGGTCACATCCAAAGACCTAGAGCTATGTGATCTGGCTCAACTGACCGACATTTAAGTCCCCTGGCTGGAATACACTGCACAGCTTTAATCCCAAGCAATAAAGGTAAAGTTAGTTCGTAGAAGGAAGCAAGCAGTCATGTTTGAAAGTGAAGTTTAATTGAGGGGCAGACAAAGTGATGATTCAGAGAAAGGTTTGTCAGAGTGAGTCAGAGACAGGTATGCCCAATTCTCACAAGAACAGCACAGGAAGGAAAGGCTACTTAAGAGCAGTGCAGAGTCAAGAGCAAAGGGCGGTTTAGAGAGTACAGTTCAATTGACTTCAGGCAATGCAGTGGAGTTCAGTTGAGTTTACTTCAGTGGAGTTCAGTGCAGTTAGGTGCAGTTCAGTACAGTGCAGTGGAGTTCAGTTGAGTTTACTTCAGTGGAGTTCAGTGCAGTTAGGTGCAGTTCAGTACAGTGCAGTGGAGTTCAGTTGAGTTTACTTCAGTGGAGTTCAGTGCAGTTAGGTGCAGTTCAGTACAGTGCAGTGGAGTTCAGTTGAGCTTGTGCAGTTCTGTTTAGTTCCATTCACTTTTGCTGAGTATGTGCAGTCACTTCAGTCACTGCAGTCAGTGTGGTCACTGCAGTCAGTGTGGTCACTGCAGTCAGTGTGGTCACTGTAGGCAGTGCAGTCAGTGTAGTCACTGCAGTCAGTGTGGTCACTGAAGTCAGTACAGTCAGTGCAGTCAGTGTAGTCAGCACAGTTCAGTTCATGGAATTCAGAGGCAGTTTTTCCAAACACAGCAATTCAGTCAGAAGCTGAGAGAAGCCAGTTTGAATCAGTCAGCTTGGAGAGGAGCTTGTGCCAGAACAGCTGGATTGGACCAGCCAGCCAGAGCTCAGAAAGAGCTAGAAAGGGTGAGCTTATTCAGCAGTAAGCCTCTGAGATGATAGTTATCAATAGGAGTATAAAAGATACTTTTACAGTAAGTCTCCAAGATGATAATCACTTGTGCTGAGTAAAAGTTACTTTTACACCAGTTCCTCCCCACTTCCTATTCTTGTGTCTTGAAGTCACTCTGATCAAAATTATCTCAGAATTCCATCAGAGCAGAATCATTTACCCCTGAGAAAGGCAAATGCTGCTCTTTCTCCTCTCACAACTACACTTTTATTATTTATTTTAGGGTGTGTGTGTCTGTGTGCATGTGTGTACATGCCCATGGAGACCAGAGGAGAGCACCCCCTTCCTCTTCCTTCCTTTTCTTCCCCTTCTTTAAGATAAAGTCCACTATGCAGCTTTGGTTGACTTAGAGATCCCTATGTAGACTAGGTTGGCCTCGAACCCACAGAGCTCCGTTTCTGCCTCCTGAGTACTAGGATTAAGGCCATGTGCCACCATGTCCAGTTCCTATTATTCTTATAACTTTATCAATAAAAGCTGAGAGATGGAGAGGAAATTTGCCTTTCTTTCTGTTTAACACTATAAAGAACTTCCTGTAATTTAATTTCCTGACATACAACTCAAACCCATATTGTTTTATCATTCTTAAAACTGAAGACTGCTTAGCGGTCTTATATTATTATTCTCCAATTTTTATTACATTTATTTTTTATTTATGTGGAGGTGTGGAGGTGGGTGCACATGCCACAGCACATAGGTCATAAGGACAGCTTGAAGAACTCAGTTTGTTCCTTCTATCCCATGGGTCCTTGGAGTTGAAGTCAGGCTCTTAGACCTGGCAGCAAGCTCTTAGTTCCATGAACACAGCCCAGGGTGACAAGGCTGTATAGATGGATGGCCAGCAGGCCCTTATACTTATTCTTTTAGAAGTAAAAATGAGATGGTGGGCAGAATCCTTCCTTGCAGGGCCTCAGAGACTGACCCAACTGGGATAACAAGGGAATGAAGAAAAGACAAACATACAGACACAGGGACAGAAGGAAGCTGGGATCAGGTGGTCTGAGCTCTCTAATGGAGAAGCCTCGGCATTCAGAAGCTCCGTGTGTTTATTACAGAGAGTTGAACAGGGAAGCCAGGTGCTTATATACAGATACACAAGGAGGCAGGGTGACTACATACAGATTTCCAGACCAAGGAAGCAGGTTTAGCTAATCTAGGTAGGAACTCTCTACAACTGACCAGTCTTTGTAAATATCCATGGGGAGAAAGCTATGTGGATGTTTTCTGCACTCGCTATCAAAATCCACACACAGACCGCAAGAAGGCTTTGCCATTTTTCTGGGGTTATGGTTGTTAACATGGCTGTGCTTTGGAGTAATATTGTCCCTGTACTGTTTTTTGTTTGTTTGTTTGTTTGTTTTTAATCAACTTGACATAAGCTGGGGTCATCTGGGAAAAGAGAACTTTAGTTGAGAAAATGCCTCTATCAGATTGGCCTAGAAACAAATCTATGAGGGTATTTTCTTCATTAGTTATCAATGTGGGAAGGCCCACTCCTGACTCCTGGGCAGGTGATTCTGGTTGGTATAAGAAAGCAAGCCGAGGAAGGGGGAAAGCCTTAAGCAGTATTCCTTCATATGGTCTCTGCTTCAGTTCCTGCCTTCAAGTTCCTGCCTTGAAGTTCCTGCACCAACTTCCCTCCATGATAGACTGTGATGGGAAAGTTTAAGCCAAATAAACCCTGTCTTCCCCAAGTTGTTCTGGCCGTGCTGTTGACCACAGCTATAGTCAGCAAGGACATACACTCCACTAGCCGGATTTTCTCTGGAGCAGTTCACTGAATGCTGGGACTTGATGGAATAGATACAGAGGTTGCTGAGGAAGCACATTCAGCCTCTCAGAGGTCTCCATAGTAAAACCCTGCTTCAGGCTGCCTTCCAGCCCTCTACCCTCTGACAGATTTTCCAACTATTATTTTTCCAAAGACCCTATCCCTAGACAACTAGCCACAGGCTTGTGATGGTCATATCTTGACCAAAACAGATGATCCGAATCTCTTAGAAGTTGCTTTTGGAATGAGAGGGGACACAGAGGTTAGTCTCGGGGCCTGTGACTATTTTGCCTTGTGAGTCTGTAGAAATGGAGCACAGGATAAGCCTTTGTATAGGTGAGCAAGGAAACTGGCTGAGGATAAGACAATGGAGCAGACACCCAGTTCCTGAGGTGTTATGGGAAAGGGGAGAGAGAGGCTCTGTGGCCATCCATATATATAGCCATATATCCCTGTGCTCATGGAAGGCTACTTTCAGCTTACTTGTGACCTGTCCAGAATTAGTGCTTGTAAGGAATGAGGAATGTCATCTTGTCTGTGGTGACCATTATGGGTGGGGTGGGGGTTTTCCCCCAAGCCTGTAGCTATCCTGAGGTACTCTACAGACTGGAGTAAGGAGCCAGAGGCAGTGCCAGATAAAGGCTGAGTATGTAGTCTTGGGGAAAAGGCTTGCTGAGTGTGCTGGGTTAGGCTGGGCTGGAAGGACTCACAGGCAAGGAGACCAGGCGACAGCTTCTTCTGTCACTCGCAGCAGAAGAGACTCCAGAACTCTCTATCAGACAAATGAGCTTTCTAACATTCTGGGATTAGAGCAAATCCTACCACTATAAATAGTTTGGGAATGGGTCAATCCATGGATGACAAAAAGAGATGGCTTGGTAGGCTGGGTGAGCTGGCATTCTTAGTCACCAGCTATTCATGGTCTTTTAACTAAGTGGCTTGTGACATCTGGACCACCTGGGCTTAGAAGCTCTCTTTATTCAACGAACAGCTATCTGATTCCTTAAAAGAGCTAGAAACACCCTGGAAAGGGCATCGAGCTTACTGCAAACGAGGAAAGTAAATCTGGATTTGCCAACTCTGTGCCTCTGTGCCGAGCCATTAGTTGTAAATAATGGGAACCACTTAAGCACACTATTCTACAAGTATTACTGAGGACACAGGTTCCTGGTGGCAAAATGGAGAGATATTAATAAGAGCCCTCAACCAAATAAATAAATAATCACAATCTATAGTAAAATCAACGGCAAAGAAGAGCAGGGCAGTGTGAGGAAATGGGGTGGGGGTGGCTGGAAGGGCGTGGTCTAGAGCTGGTGTATGGGTACGTGTTCTCCTTGAAGCACCGGCATTAAAGCTGAGACCTAAAAGATGAGGAGGTGCTACTGGGGTGAAGGAACAATCAGCAAATGGGGAAAGCCTGGGGTGAGGCTGTGGGAAGATAAACACAGTGAGCTCAGAGAACGGAGGCTAACAGTGGTGGTGGCTGAAAGGGGACCTTGTAACAAGTTACCCCAAAGCTTAAAACAATAAACATTTATTATTCTGGAAGTTTCCATGGGTCAGGAGTTCGGGAGTAGCTTTGCTGAGTGGTTTGGGCTTGGAGCCTCATTAGGTTTTAATCAGAATGTTGGCACTGTGCCAGACACATTTGTGTCTTCCCACCATCTCAGAAAATTGATCGAATGGTAGTAAATTGGCAATGCCAGTGACAGGGGTTGGCCATATGATTCTTCCTACCTTGGTGTCTAGCTTACATGAATGCAAACATTCCCCCAATTTTAATTACTTTTAACTCTCATATTACACAGCACACACACACACAGGCACATGCACACAGACACACAGACACACACACACACACGTGCACAAGGGCACATTCGTGTGTGTGTGTGTGTGTGTGTGTGTGTGTGTGTGTGTGTGGTTTGCTGAAGGAAGACAAGTTAAAGCAGTGGTCTTAGAGCCTGTATTGATAATGAACTAGGCCGGTGTCAGGAGGAAGCGGCTGTTGGAGTTCCTAGAATCGGTGTTGAAAAAAGAAACTGTAGGAGCCAGATATGGTGGCGCCCACCTTTAACCCCAGCACTGTGGAGGAAGAGTCGGGTGGATCTTTGAATCTGAGGCTAGCCTGGTCTATAGAGTAAGTTCCAGGTCAGTCAGGGCTACAGAGAAACCCTGTCTCAAAAAAACCAAGAGAAATAGAGAGAGGTGTGTAGGTTGGGGTGGGATGGGGTGGGATGCAGAGTCCCATTGTGAGGCAAAAGATCAAACTGTTGTCAGGGCAGGAATCTGCAGGTTCAAGTCCAAGTCCATAGCAGTGAACACATAGATGGACAGGTATTCAAGTACACCATGTCAACAGCAGGGGACAGAACCAAGCCAAAGCCCCAGGGACAGCTGAGGAGTCCTCCGCTTGTCAGTCCTTGGCTGCACACACTATGGATCCGATGATAGGTTGGTGTGGGGGCCATGCCATCACAGAGTTAGGTATCTATCGCTTTCTGAGGAGAGGGGGCTATACCCTTTCCTGGATCTGGCATGCCAGACAGATCAGTTCTCCAGTCTGCTTCTCCTGATGGAATTTTTGTATACCAGTGCTGGCTAGTTTTATGTCAACTGACACAAGCTAGAGTTGTCTAAGAGAAGGAAACCTGCTTTGAGGAAATGTTTCCATGAGATCCATCTGTAAGGCATTTTCTTAATTAGTGATTGATGGAGGAGTGTCCAGCCCATCGTGGGTGGGGCCATCCCTTGCTGGTGGTCCTGAGTTCTATAAGAAGGCAGGCTGAGCAAGCCAGGCAGCAGCATCCTCTGTGGCCTTTGCATCAGCTCCTTCCTCTAGATTCCTGCCCTGTTTGAGTTTCTGTCCTACTGCCTTCACTGATGAACCATGATGTAGAAGCATAAGCCAAACAAACTCTCTCTTCCCCTCCATGCTTTTTGGTTATGGTATTTCTGAATAAAAAATAAAAATAAAAAAGGAAGGATATGACTGTTCCATAGGCACGGTAGAGGGTGGAAGAGGTTTATTGTAGATAAAAGGGAACATAGCTAGAGGCAGGGGCATATGAGAACATCCAGAATGAACACGACCCTGGGATGGACCATGTGAGGAGAGCAAGGAGGGGAGAGCCAGACCAAGAGGCCAGGAGGATAAAGGATAGAACAAAAGGGCCAGGTAGCCAAAATGACTGGAATATACAGGGAAGGGCAGCGGAGGGAAGGGCAGCCCAGCCCCTGGGCTGGAGATAGTACTGTGTGCCAGACAGGAGGGCCCTATAACAGGTAGGGACTGAAGGATGCAGGGAGAACCTGGTGGTCTGCTTTGATATGTTAAATAGGCAATGACTTAATCAGGGTTTCTATTCCTGGACAAACATCATGACCAAGAAGTAAGTTGGGGAGGAAAGGGTTTATTCAGTTTATACTTCCACATTGCTGTTCATCACCAAGGAAGTCAGGACTGGAACTCAAGCAGGTCAGGAAGCAGTAGCTGATGCAGAGGCCATGGAGGGATGTCACTTACTGGCTTGTTTCCCCTAGCTTGCTCAGCTTGCTTTCTTAGAGAACCCAAGACTACCAGCCCAGGGATGGCACCACCCACAATGCACCCTCCCCCCCATCACTAACTGAGAAAAAGCCTTATAGATGGATCTCATGGAGGCATTTCCTGAAGGGAGGCTTCTTTCTCTGTGATAACTCCAGCCTGAGTTAAGTTGACACACAAAACCAGCCAGTACAGGTGCCTAGGCTATTTGCCCCAGCTTTGAGACCTAATATCTTTTAGGGCAATGCACAAGCTAAAAATTTTTACAATATGGACTAACTTAGAATAGTGCCTGAACTCAACACCAGACCTGCCTTCATCTAAAGGCAGGAAGGCTGCCTTCCAGGAAGGCTCCTTGGATGCTTGACCAGAGGAGCAGGCTGTGGGAGAGACTTCAGTGCCTTTCAAGCTGAGCATCTCCACAGACTGGGTAAGTGCCATGAGGCTACTGAGTCTGGATTGCTGTAGACCAGGGAAGGGCAGGAGAGCAAGGTAGAGTGATAAAGGACTGTGTGCCCCATTTTTATGAAGTGGCACCAGGAGCCACACTCAATCCCAGCCTGTTTTAGTTGTGACTTGAGTCACATTCAAGGGGGTTTAGAGATTGTCACCTTTCACCATTTGAAGGGAGGAGGGTCAGAGAGTGTGTAAGCATATTTGAGGAGTACAAGGTAGGCCTTGAGAAGAAGCCTTTTGGATAGAACTGAGAGCATAGCTGTCACGCTTCTGGGAAATCACGGGACTTAAGCACAGGCACAGATAAAGCTGAGCTCTAGCTATGTTAAGAGGGAACAGGAGCCGGGCGTGGTGGTGCACGCCTTTAATCCCAGCACTCGGGAGGCAGAGGCAGGCGGATTTCTGAGTTCGAGGCCAGCCTGGTCTACAAAGTGAGCTCCAGGACAGCCAGCGCTATACAGAGAAACCCTGTCTCGAAAAACCAAAAAAAAAAAAAAAAGGGAACAGGGACAGACACTTGCCCTCTAGCTGTGCCTCTCTGTCTCTCTGTCTCGGATGACTTCAGATGCTTTCTTGATTCCCTTGTTCACGTGGTCGCATGTGACACTCTGACTTCCCTGCTCCTGAGCTCGCCACACACAAGACCAAGTTCTTAGTCTCACTTCTAAATTCCTGAGACCAAGAACTAAATTGGGGAGCCGTTAGCTAGGTGTCCCCCTCTGGTCCAATCTGCAGAGGCCGAGGCAGTGGGGTTGCAGGATGTAAATATGGCCACCCACAGCCTGCCCCATGGGAGTGAGTGGAGAAGGTGGGCGGGTGGGATGCTCAGCAGAATCGGAGTCTATTTTAACCTTTCTCCTATTGGTGTTGAGATTTTATTGTCTTCCACCCCTCACAGGTAGGGAGGGAATTTCTACAGGTGGGCTTTCCATCAGGTGAAGTGAAATGAGATTTTGCTCATGGGGATTTTGAAAGGGAAATAGGTCTTGCTTGTTAAAATAGCCCCAAGAAAGGACTCATGATGCATTTTATTGGGGTGATTTTTGGAGACTGTTAAATAAAATGGCTTAGTCATAAAACAGTTGGAGTTAATCAGTGGAATAAAAATATGAGGGCTGTTTAGGTGAGGCAGCGCATCTCCGTTCTATTCAAATTAGAAATAGGAGCCTCACAAATTAGAAATGAGCAGCCAGCCGGAGACAGAGATCTCAAGAAGTACAGTACACTGGTTACTCAGGGCAACCTGCCAGAGAAAGGTAGGAGCTTTTATTTTGTAGTAGCTGCTATGGAAAAAAGAGGGCACGGAGAACCATGTCCTGACGCTGTGACGTGTGCATTTAGAGAGGGGCTTGTGGTTTTCTGGCAGGGGAGTCAGGAACAGCGAGTGGCTAATTTATGTACACAGAGAGATGCAGGGCGGTAACCTGGGAAGGGAACGCCTGCGGCTTCAGATTCTGCCGGGTTGTCTTCTGAAGCCCCTGTGGGGTGATTTTGAGAGACAGATAGCATGTGATGGCTGGAGATCCAACAGTAAAGGCAGGCTTTCTCTTCTGTGCTCAGTGTAAAGGTGGGGCGGGGGTTGGGGGTTGAGGGAGAAGCAGGGAGAAGCCTCCCAGCACCAGAGTGGTCTTCGAGTAGCTATTTTTAAACAAGGAAATACACATCTTCTCAACACAAAAATCTTTGGAAAAAGTTGAGCTTGAAAAGGAAAAGCAACAGAGGGGCAATACTTCCTTCGAGGTTTTAAATGTTATGAAAATGTAAAGTTACTAGAGTTATTTGTGCCTGTTAGGTTATGTACGTGTGCGGGCACATGCCATGGCGCTTGTACGGAGGTTAGAGATCAACTTCCTGGAGTTTTTTCTTCCCTTCTGATATGTGGGTCCCAGGGAGCAAACTAAGGTTGTTAGTCTTGGTGACAAATGCTAAGCCACTTACCTGGCCCTTAATTTATAATAAATGTGCATGAGTATATGCTAATTCTATATAATAGAATTGTTACTATTTTGTACATGTATATAGTATATATTGTACATATTACCCCTTTCTCTCTCATTCCCTTCCCTCTTACCCATTCACTAATTCCATTTTCTCTTCCTGAGTACTTCCCCTTCTAGTTTGCCTCTCCCTTCCTCCCTCCTTCCCTTCCTCCCTCCTTCCCTCCCTCCCTTCTTTCTCCCTTTCCTTTTTCTTTTTCTCTCCTTCCTTCTTTCTTTTTCCTCCTCCTTCCCCTCCTCTTCCTCTTCCTCCTCCTCTGGAACTCACTTTGTAGACCAAGCTGCCCTCGAACTCAGAAATCTGCCTGCCTCTGCCTCCCAAGTGCTGGGATTAAAGGCGTACACCACCACTTCTCAGCCTGAATCAACTGTTAACTGCATATGAATCCTCAGGAGAGGTGGGGCCCGATGAGCTCCTGCTCTTCCAAGATATGGTGTTAATGGGCCCGGTCAGGTAACCACGCCTGGTCTGTGTTCAGAGTGCAGCAGTCAAGACATGCCCAGAAGTCAGTGTTCCACACCCTACCCCCACTTCCTGCTGCTAAATGTAAGAAACCGTTTAGTGGGCTTCATCTACAGAATATAAAGATTTCCTTGTAAGCAGGCTATAGCAATAAATTCTGTCCCAGGATCAGGGTTGCTGAGAGGGAATGGGAATAGATCCAGGTGGCTTTGATGGAAAGACGGGGCTGGGTTTGTTCTGAGGTAGCTGCTGGGCACTGACTTAGGGTCATCCATGTAGACTACTGTGTTTGTACAGAATAAAATAAATCTCAGAAATCGTCCCTTTAATTTCACTAGTTGTTCTAATAGCATCGTGAGCCGAGGCAACCCATCTAATTAAGTGTATTTGTATAGGCAGGCGTTCCCATTAGAGAAATAAAAATCAATGGAAGAGTGTGTTAATTTTCACAGCCAACAATACCAGCCCACATTATCTGACTGTTATATACTTAGGTTTCTGTCTATTTATCTGTTGGTTACTTTTTCTTTTAATGATACCATCAAGTGTAATTATCAAGTAATCTTCAGGGCATAAAAAGGAGCTTCATTCAGCTCCTTGGTAATCGCAGTTATTACTGTACTCTCTGCAAACAACTGCATAGTTCTCGAAGCATCGGAAGTCTCCCAATCCAGAGAACTGCAAAATTACAGAGTAATGATTCTATGTACCCCGGTCAGAATTTCAATGTAATTGGTAGAGCATAAATAACTATGAATTGTGGCACACACACACACAATCTATTTACAAGAAACTTGCACAGTTGTGTATGGTTATGTTAGGGTTTCTATTGCTGTGATGAAACACCACGACCAAAAAGCAAGTTGGGGAGGAAAGGGTTTATTTGGCTTACACTTCCACATTGTAGTCCATCATTGAAGGACACCAGGAAAGGAACTCAAACAGAGCCAGAACGTGGAGGCAGGAGCTGATGAAGAGGCCATGGAGGGGTACTGTTTACTGACTTGCTTTCAGTTTCAAAGGTTTAGTTCATTATCATCATGGTAGGAACTATGGCAGCATCCAGGCAGGCATGGTGCTGGAGAGGTAGCTGAGAGTTCTACATCTAGACCAAGGGGAATAGCAGGAAGAAAGAGACACCGGGTCTGGCTTGGGCTTTTGAAACCTCAAAGCCCACACCCAGTGATACACTTACTCCAACAAGGCCACACCTCCTGATCCTTCTCAAGTAGTGCCATCCCCTGATGACTAAGCATTCAAGTATCTGAACCTATGGGAGCCCTTGTTATTCAAACCACCACAATGATATGCCCAGAGAAGCAAACCTTACACTGGATGCTAATGATCTAAATAAACATTACTTTTAGACTCTTTTCTCATTGGAACGGATTCCATCTGTTTTGAGGTGCTTGGGGGGGGGGGCTGTATAGTGAAACAGAACTTCAAAAATGCAATTTTTTTGTTTTAAATAACTTCTTGTGGTTTGCTAGGAAATGTTCCCTGTGACTCCATGAGGGCTTGGATGGCAGCTTCTGGTAAGTGGTTACACCCTGAGGGCTCTGACATAGTGAATTGATGAACCTCATGATGAGTTCATAATATGGTCTTTTCAGGAGGTAATGAAAATTAGGATTATGTGTCTCAGCTGAGGAAGCAAGTCATTGGTAAGGGAGTGTCCTGAGGGGATGCTATACCTTAACTCGATTTCTTCTTATGTCCCCTAGTCTCTGCTTCCTGTGCCGAGAACTGCTTTGCCTTCCTCATCATGATGGGCTGGATCCTTTGAAATAGTAGTGAGCAGAATAAGAACTCTTCCTTTGGGGTTCTCTTGGGTGTTTTCATCAGAGACAAGAAAAGCAATACAATGCTGGCAGCCAAGAGAATGAGAAAGCTTGAAGTGTGGGCTTTCTAGGGCAGAGGGGTACCAAGGATGACCGACTAACTATATAAGAATCCACATGCTCCCCACTCCCACTAATATAAGAAAACTCTTAGGTTTCACTTTTAATGTGCAGATGTTTGGTCATTGTCCAAACTTAATATTGCCCAGTAGCAAAGTCCAGACTAGGTTTGACCACAGTAGCTTATAGGAGAGGTGATTTCAGACGCATCAGGAGAAACGTGGGATGAGGACGTGAGGTCAGAAGATGAGAATGTGGATAACACACATGGCTATTAACGGGTGACTGGCGCCCCCCCCCCCCCGTGAGGAACTTTTAGAGTTAATCCTAGCAGAAGTGAAGAGCCCCCCCCCCAACCTCTGCTACCAACCAACCAACCAAAAAATGTTCACCCACCAGTGCTTCATCCAGCAGCAAGGAATATCCTCCAGGGAATTCCCTTTCTGGGCTTGGCTGAAAGCGGGCAAAATACACTCGGAGGCTCCTCAGTTATACAATGATGGATGTGCTCATGTGTCAAACACGGGACTCTCAGTGAGTAATTAGTGATAACTATCAAGTTTTTTCTTGTATGCAGTTTCTAACTTCCTTCCTGTCTCTTGTTTTCATGGCTTCCCTTCTGCTCCCTGAAACCACCAACACCGTTAAAAGGCAGCCATTGTCTTCGCCTCTTCCTCGAGACACGTCCAAATAAAACATCCGTGGTCTTTTTGAACACTCCCACGTGGTGGCTTATGCAAGCACCCTCCAACTGGGCTGCTTGTCAAACCGGTTCAAATGCCTGGCCATTCCTTCCTCTGCAGGTGGCTCCCAGGCCCACACATGGTTCCCACAAGGTGAAGGACAATGAGGCCAGTGTCATTCTGTGCTGGACAGTGTGCTCTGAGGAATGGGCCGGACGTTTTCTCTGAGTGCTGTGTCAGCCAAGACACAATGGTCAAGTTCAGTCACTGTGCCCTCGCTATCTTAGTTTTCTTTCTGCTTGAGCTTCTTTAAGCTTTCTCCTTCTATGTTAGTAGATGTGATGTACTTCAATGTGTCTTGTTGGTATCAGTTCCACTAGCATCACATCCCATTAGGGAACAGATGTATGTATGTATGTATGTATGTATGTATGTATGTATGTATGTATGTATTTGTATCGACAGTCTTGCTGTGTTCTTTTAAGACAGGATCTCACTTTGTAGTCTTGGCTAGCTTGGAACTCACATGTATAGTAGGCTAACCTCAAAATCAGAGATCTGCCTGCTTCTGCCTCCCAAGTGCTGCAGTTAAAGGTGTGTGCACCACACTCTGCTTTCTCTCCTTTTTAAAAAAACCACTGAAATCAGGATGTTGGCTGAAAGGACTTGTGGTGTCCAGGAGTTGGTGATTGGTCACAAAGATGCATTGATTACTTTACATCGCAAGGAAAGCCATTAGCCATTGAGCTAGAGCTTTCCTTATGAAGTTAAGCTGTAGGTGCCTGATTCCTGTGGTTTGCCCATCATTCAAGCCACCATCCTCATCTGTTTCAACTAGTGATTACTGCACTAGCTACAGGGAGCAGAGGGAATTCTCCTCCTCATCATCATCATTTTAACTTTCATTCTTCTCTCATACATTACATCCCAACATCAGTTTCCCCTCCCTCTACCTCTCCCCTCTCCCCCAGATCAATTCTCTCTCTGTTTCCCTTCTGAAACAAACAAACAAACAAACAAACAAACATTAAATATCTTAGGGATATTTACTAGACATGGCCCAACAAGATACAATATGATTGGGCACAAGCCCTCATATCATGGCTGGATGAGGCAACCCAGGAGGAGGAAGGGGGTCCCGAGTGTAGGGAAAAGATTCAGAGGCACCCCTCCCCCCATACTCCCATTGTAGGGAGTCCTACATCAACCTACACAGCCATAAGGAATATGCAGAGGACCTATATAGGATCCTTATTTGTTGCTTCAATCTCTGAACCGCTGTGAGCCATGCTTACTCGAATCAGTGACCCGTGTTCTCAGGGTGTCCCAGACCCCTCTGGCTCCTACCATCCTTCTTCCCCCTGTTCTGTGGGGTTCCTCTGCCTTCGCTTACTGTTCGGCCACAGGTCTCTGCCTCTCCTCCCACTGGTTGCTGGATGATGCTCCTCTGATGCCAGCTGGGGTAGACACTGAGCTACTAGCAGAGCAGAATATCACTAGGAATCATTTCATTGCTTTTTTTTTTTTTTAAAAGAACCAGTCATGTCTGGTTCTATCTTGTGTCTCTGGGTCATCCTGCCTCTGGTTCCTGGCTATCCAGGTAGTATCAGGCATGGCTCCCTCTCCTGGCAGCCACTCCCATAAGTTCTATACTCCCATCGCCCCAGAACCACTTGCAGGCAAGACAGGTTGTAAGCGGAAGGTTTAGTAGCTGCATTGATGATCCAGCTACTCTGCTAGGAGCCTTGCCTGGTTTTAGAAGATGGTCAGTCTGGGCTCCATGTTCTCCATTACTAGGAGACTTTGCTAAGGTCACTCTCGTAGATTCTAGGGCAAGTCCACTTCACTAAGTTTCCACATCGTCCCCCAAGAGATGACAAGATGAAATTCTTGTCATTTCTCCCAGTATACTCTCTTCTGTCTCTCCTCTCCCCCACCTAATCAATTCCACCTGTTCCCATCCCCACCTGCCCCTAGCCCATCCAAAAATCTATTCTATTTCTTCCTCTCGGAGATACCCTGGAGTAATCAAACTGAGGGCTGAAATCAATAAAATAGAAACAAATAGAACAATACAAGGAATCAATGAAACACAGGGTTGGTTCTTTGAGAACATCAACAAAATAGACAAATCCTTATCCAAACTAACCAAAAGAGCAGAAAGAGCATATCCAAACAAACAAAGTCAGGAAGGTAAAGGGGAACCTAACAACAGAAACCAGGGAACACCAAAAACCATTAGGTCACACTTCAAAAGCATGTACTCCACAAAATTGGAAAAATCTAAAAGAAATGGATAATCTTCCCAACAGATACCACTTACCAAAGTTAAATCAAGATCAGGTAAATTAAAAAAAAAATCCCCTTCTCTTTCTAAGCTAACGATTGAGAAGAATTCCAAAAGATCCACTCATAGACGCTGGGGAGGCTTAACCGTTAGCTAAGCCAAATGTGTGCTTAGGCCTAGACAGGTGGCTTAGTCCTGTACTGTCTGTCCTCAGCAGGGGAGATGAGAACTACGGAGTGTCAGCAGGGTCAAAAGAAGAGGATGACTGCAGAGGAGTCACTGGCACTGATCAAGGTGACCAACATCTAACAGGTCACATCCACTCCGATGAGGGTAAAATAGGGCTAAACAAAAGCTGGTAGGAGCTGGGGAAACTGAGTCAACATGGGCAGCTGCACAAGGCAGGGGCTGGTCCTCGCTTTGGACCCATGTGTTCTACCAGAGTCAGGGTCTACAGCCAGCAGAGGGAAAGCCACCACAGTACCTATGTAAGTACAGGGAAAGGGGGAGGATGGTAGCCGAGGGTAGATCATGGTCTAGCTTTCCATGCCAGGAGAGATGAGGATGGGTGGAGTAGCAGTTGTGCCCTTAACTCCACTTCCACTTCAGTTTGCTGGGTTCAGAGCTGCTAGGAGATGGGTGATGCTGGGACTTCCGATGGATTAGGCTCTTGGTAAAGAGAAATGACCAGGAGGTTGAAGAAACTGCCCACAATATCGTTAGGACATCTGCTACCCTGTGGGCAGCGAGATAAATCTTAACGGGCGGAGGAAAAGGGAACCAACCATTCCAGAGTTGTAGGAATTGACTTGAAACTTCCTCATAAAAATGATTACACCATGGGACTTTCAGGACACCCTCTGTGAAGTTCGGTTCAGTGCTGGTTTTAGCTTCCTATTGCTACATAGTAGACTCTGGTAACCATAGCAATTTACAGCTCACCCTTCATCCTCTGATAGTTTTATAGGCCAGAAGTCCAGGTGGGCTTGACCGGACTACCCAGTTTCATCCTCACACCTGAGATGACATCTGGGCTGGCTTCCCATTTGAATGCTCTTGGCTTTGGCCATTTCCTTCCTGTTTGTTACAGCTGTTGACAGTCTAAGGCTTTGTTTCCTTGCTGCTGTGAGTCTGGGGATGTCTTTGGTTATAGTCAATGAATACCCTTCTAGTCCAGTCCCCTCCATACACAAGACAGTCACTATGCCCTGATTTCTCTCTGTGTGTGTGTGTGTGTGTGTGTGTGTGTGTGTGTGTCTGTGTGTGTGTGTGTGTGTGTGTGTGTGCATGGAGGCCAGAGGTCAACACCAGGGTGTCTTCTGCTTTCCATGTTATTTTCTGAGACAGGTTCTCTCATTGAACCCCAAGTTCATGCCTTGCCCGACTGACTGGCTAGCAAGCTCCAGGAAATCTATCTTTCTTACTGTCACCCATGGCAAAGTTACTGATATGCGCAGCCATATCTAGCTTCATCTGTGGATGCTCAGGGATCTGAACTCAGGGCCTCAGGCACGACAGTAGACATTTTACCCACGGAACCATCTTCAGCCCCAACTCTATATTTTAAGGTAAACTGATTGTTTCATTTTCTGGCTAGAATATGGATAGGTAGATGGCTCACGGGTGAGTGGAAGGACATGGTCCCTGAATGGAGGTTATGCCTGTTGTAACAAAACAGAGGCAGCCTGGATCGCTGGGGATACTCCAAGCCAAGCAACACTGGGCTGCTCATTTTGAGATGTTTGCCCATAAAAGAAACACTTCTTTTTGCATGGCTGGTTCCTCTACCCCGACTCTCCACTCCTGCACCTCAACCCAACGCTATTGGCTATGTCCCTTGAGTCACGGCTTGATCACAGATCCCTTGAGTGTTCCTTGACTGAAATTCTCAAGAGAAAGATATTTCTTTGTAACTCCATCAGGCATAGAAGGTAGCTGCCCAGTCTGGAGCTGCATTCCCTAGTCTACCTCACAAAGAGGCAAATGTGTGTGTTTACAAGTGAAAGACCTTAAGGAGCCCCCTTTCCCTGTCAGCCCTGCTAGGTCATAGGAGGTGTTGGAGGAATTGCAAGGGAGGAGACTAGGATCCTGAATGCAGCTGGCGTTTCCTAACACACTGCAAACGCTTATCTCAGGAACTCCCTGCCTGCCTGTAGATTGGCTGCCTGTGGTACTGAAAGGATTGCAGTTGTGTCTGTCCCCCCCCATCCCCATCCTCCCACCCCCAGTGACACCTTCATCGATGTGTTTTAAGAACAAGGAAGCTTTCAGAAAGGTCTGGGGGAGGTTGGTGGTGTGATCCTGTTTATAGCTCTGGTATCACCCAGTATCTGACCGCTGCCCATGCCTTTCTTTGCAAAGGAAATAGCAACTGTATTTTTGTACATTTTTAAAATTGTATCGTAAACTTACCTCAGACTTCAGGACTCAGGCTCTAATGGACCTCTGAGGTCTTCCTCAGCCCCAGAATAAACACACCGTGCATACAGTACTGTCTGGGCCCAGGGCAGACAGAGTTTAGAATCAATTTCAACGCTGATATGCCTATCTTGAATAAGTATGGCCATCTAAAAGTCAGGCTTCTTTCCTGAACACCTCTGAAATGCTACCTTCCAGCTGTAACCTGGGACGGTCTCCTGCCTTCTGTTACTAGCCCCAGGCTTGAGTCTTTGCTATCTCTCACCTTTCAGGCTCCCTGGAACTTATGGGTTTCTTCCTTCAATCCTGACCAGTTGACACATCTTCTGGAATGTGATAGGTGGCCTTTGATGCACTAAATCATGTTTCTATTCCTGTATGTGGAAGATGTGATGTGCCCTGTCAATCACAAGGCCTGTTCAGACTGCCCATGGGTGGCTTGTTTGCCCACTAGGTGGCGCCATTGGAACCCAAGGAAGAGAATGGAAGTAGGGGTGAGGGGAGGGGAGCTTTTCTAGTAAGACACAAAGGAAGGGCTCTTTTACTTTGCTTTCCCTGTTTATTCCACCCTCTAACATCACCGCATCCCCCACCCAGAATCCTAAAAGTAGCACTGAAACAAGGCACCTTTCTATCCTTCCTCCCAGGGGATTGCCATGCCTACAGTAAAGCAGGAGGCTGAAATTTTGCCACAGAGCCTGAAACCAGTTTCATTGGCTCTGGGGCTGCAATTGAAGCTCACAGGGCACCTCCTTTCCATCCCCTCCTTTCAGCCGATTTTCTGTAAGACCAGGCGATTAAGAAACTTAGACAGGGATCCCCTTTCTTCTTCGTTCTATGCCCCCTTCTCTGTCTCTCTTTCAGCTCTCTCCGTTCTCAATTTACCTTAGAAGGAGGAACAGTGGGAGAAGAAAATGTCTACTGTTGATTAAGCGTGATTTCCCTGTAGGGACAACACAGCACTTAAGTGGCTGAGCCGGTTGGCCTGAGTGGCAAGCTAGTTCCATTGTTCCTACTGAATGAAAACAGAAGCGCGCTGGTAAAGGACGCAGCCATTTTCTGAGTGTTCAAAGACGTTTATACTTTAGAAGAGGTTTTAAATGTTGGAGAAGGGGGACAGGGGTCTCAAATTTTGCCTCTGAGTTCCTGAAAATGATCTTATAAAATGCAGCATCTTTCCGTAGCCAAAATCTGCCTGGGAGCGTAACTAGAGCCTGACCTTTAGCAGTAGAGCCCCATTTCTCTAGGGCTCCCTCTACTGGTCGCCCTGGGAACTCTAGGCCCCTTTAAATTAGCTCAGAAAGCCCCAGCCAGAGAGGGTCCGCCCTCTTCTCCAGGCAGGCTGGGCAGATAGATCCCCTGATAGGCTAAGGTCCACTTGGCTCCCAACCATTCATAGTAGGACTTAGTTTTGAGTTTACAGTCCCAAGGATCCCTTTATTCACACAGAGAAAGGCATAAGGCAGCTCCACCTATTTCCTATTGCTCTTCCTTCCTAAGAACCCTCATCAAGGCCTTTTCTCTTCATTTGCTAACAAAGTGATGGAGCTTTTTTGTCTCTTTTTGTGTGTCTTTGTTCTCTACAGGTTGGGCGGGGGGCGGGGGGAAATCCCTCCAGTGGTTAAGCAGACTGACCAATACCACCAGGGAACAAAGACACCAGCTAATTCTGCCATGATTGTAAACTAGTCATGAACCTGTTGAACAATCTTAATGGAGTGGGGTCAAAGGCAAAGTGGCTTTGTCTCCCAACCTCTGGAGTTACTGCATCCTTCTCTAGTAAGCAGGTCCTCTGGTGATGGCCTAGACTCACAAGGCCTGTTCACGCTCTACTAGTACAGATGTTCCAGTGTATGAAAGCTGTCTACTTTTCTGTCCTGCCAGGCTCAGGACTCAAGGGACAGGAAGTAAGAGGGGCAAAGGCATGGGCCATCTGTTTCTCTTGCTCCTCACCTCAGAGTGAAGTGGAGGCACATGTCTCTCCTGGGGTCTCCTCCCTCCGCCTCCAGACTCTAGCCCAAAAGAAAGGCTGAAGGGGCTAAAGGGGACGAAGCCAAGGTAAAGGACGAGCCACAGAAAAGATCTGCAAGGGTGTCTGCTAAACCTACTCCTCCAAAGCCAGAGCCCAAACCTAAAAAGGCCCCTGCAAAGAAGGGAGAGAAGGTACCAAAGGGAAGAAGGGGAAAGCCGACGCCAGTAAGATGTGAATGATCCTGCAGAAAAGGAGATGCCAAAACAGACCAGGCACAGAAAGCTGAAGGTGCTGAAGATGCCAAGTGACATGTGTGCATTTTTGATAACTGTGTATTTCTGATGACTGTACAGCTTGAAATATTAATTTTTATAAAATGCAGAAAAACCTGGATGTATTGTCAGAGGGAACATTCATGTTAGAAAGGAGCTTATGTATCTGAATTTGTTGATTAAGATAAAAACCACCCACACTATGTCCCTCAGCAACCAAATTCCTCCTTTTGAACCTCAGAAAAATTATATTAATAAGGCCTAAATAATAATTAGGGCTCTTGATAAAGCACCATGACCAAGGCAACTTATAAAAGAAAGCGCTAAGTTTGGAACTTACAGTTTCAGAAGGTAGGAGGCCATGACCATTGGTCCAGGGAGCATGGCAGCAGGCAGGTTGGCATGGCACTTGGCATTGGGGAAGTAGCCGAGAGCTTACATCTTGATCTACAAGTAGGAATCAAAGAGAGCTAACTAGGAATGGTGTGGAGTTTTAAAAACCTCAAAGCTGGCCCTTAGGGACACACCTCCTCCAACAAGGCCGCACTTTCTACCCCTTCTACTCCTTCCCAAATAGTCTGGCCAACTGGGGATCAAGCATTCAAGTACATGAGCCTACTGGGGGGGGGGCGCATTTTCATTTGACGCACCAAGAATGCCACTCATGTGGCCTGCTGTCAATCTTGACGGTACTTCTTTCTAATCAGAGCTATGGCTTAACTGTGAATGAAGTTACCTTGCTACTTTTGCAGATTATCTCTGTTCCTTGATTAAGAGACCAAGAACCTGGGAAGACCCAACCTAGATCCCGACGGCTGGTAACACCTCATCCTTCTCCTATCAGATCTCTGACTCTGCTCATACCTGCTGGGGTGGCGGGGAGGATGCTACAGTAGCCATGGTGTCCTGCAGGTGAGCAGGAAGGCTGTATCCTTCTGGCTCTCTTCTCCTCAGGAATTATATATATATATATATATATATATATATATATATATATATATATATATGGGTGGGAAAAACACATCTTCAAAAGTAAACTACTTTGAAACAATTATCATTCAAGGTTTTTTTTTAACCTAATCTTAATTTAATAAGACAAATTCTAAGCAAGAAAAAAATGCCTTTTTTTCCACAGAACCATTGGACTCTGTTCTCTAAGATCCCTCACTATGAACTTTACTCCCACTGTGGCTCTAAAGGCAGACCAGCCAGCACCCCACATTTCTCAGATACTAGGAAAAACGACGTCTCTTCTCACCATCCAGTCTTTCACAGATTTCTGGCATTAATTCTTAGAAATAATCTCTCTTCCTCTTAAAAAAAAATCTCAGCAGGGTGTCTGCAGTTGATTGTAACAGAGCCCATTCCTGCTGACTCATCATCCCCAGACCATCAGGTAGCTGACTAACTACATTCTCCTCAGAGGAGTTCCCCATCGGATGGTGCCCTGACCCTCTGCATGCTGTCAACAGGTCAGCAGACTGAGTAATGAACACAAAGGAACTACATTATCCCTGGAAGCTGGGACTTCTGGAAGATACCGCTGTGCAGGGGTGGTTATGGTAAGGATTTAGAGCCAGCAAGATGATTCCAGAGTTTCTAGATGATCCTAACCTGACCACCTGGGTCCTTAAACAGGAAGGGGATGCAGGGACAACACCCAGAGCTAAAGGGCTTGTGTGTGTGTGTGTGTGTGTGTGTGTGTGTGCTGTCACAGCTCCAACTTTCATCTCAAGCCCCAGCTCACTGAGGTCTCTACTTTTGCTTGGTTCCTGGACTCCACCAGAGCCTGAGGCTTTATGACTGCAAGTCAAGAATGTCATCGCCCAGCCTGGGGGGTGAAACACCCTGAGTGACCACACCTAGAACCAGAGAGTGGGTTTCCCTTTCCACATTACTTCTGGAGAAGGAAGAATAAGTATTTATGCAAAGTAATGAAATGGAAAAAAAAAGTCACAAAAATAACACGCCTGACTCAGACAGGTAGGAGAAAGCTGAGGTTTGAAGGACTTTTTCTAGAACAGGGAAGAAGCTTGCATGTTACATTGATCATAGAAAGCCCCATTCACTAGCTTCCAGTAAGGGTAAGTCCCTTGTATTCATTTGTGTATGAAGCATCCTTTACTCTGACAAAAGCATGCAAGATTCTTCATGTAAATGTAATGCACATAAGAGGCTTCCCTACCGTGTGAAAAATAACAGAGCCCCTCAGTGCTTAGAAACAGAGCCTTTTGGTGCGACGAGAATGTTCCATGCTGAAAACAGTGTACATTAGCTAGCAGTTCTTCTCCATCCGCCATGTGGCCAGTCTGACCCAGATGACTGTTTCAGGACAACCTCACAGGGAAGCTAGGACACACACACATTCAGAGCCGCAAACAGGCTTCAGTAGAGCCAAGTCCAGACACAGGAAGATCAAGGAAAAAGAAAACAGCCCACATGAAAGGCTGGAGATCTAAGGGGAACCTTGCAATCAAAGGTAATGGCGAATGTATGGTGTATCTAAGCAAAAACTGTCTAAACAAGATTATTAATGTACAAACTGTGGGTTAAAAGAGACTTAAAATACCAGATGACACTGGATGTAGATGGGAAGCAGATGGTAAGGCAGAAAAAAAAATTCCAGGCCTTCATCTGTCTGAGAAAAGATAACAAAAAACTATGAACCTGTGAACCAGTAAAGGAGATAGGCTATGGTGATTCAGGTAACCAGAGAACACCAGTCTACTGTGAGGGTGTAGGGACACAAAAGCAACCGCCACAAAATAAAGAGCGGCTAGTCTAAATCTTTGGACAAGAAAAGAGAAGGGAAAAAAAATAGTATTCAAAGTATACTCAATGAGATGCAGTGGCGGGTACCAGCCTGCGTCCACGCCTGACAGTGTGAGATCAAGCCCCAGGACCCACAGGGTAGAAATGGGAACTGACTCTTCCGGTCTCCACTGGTGAGCTGTGGTGTGTATACACTTGCCCCTTCTCCACCCTGCCCACACCTGCCCTGCACACGAAAGAACTGCATTTAAACAATGTAATAATAATAATAATAAAAGGAATGGTGAAAAATAAAGGAGGTGGTACAAAATAAGAATGGAATGTATCAGAGATGTCAGCAGAGGGTGTGAGCGACAGACACCCTGCAGTCAGGAGACCATGTGACAGGAACATTAAACATATTCAGTTATAAGCCATCTATGCAGAGCAAACAGAAAACCAAGGTCATAGAAGTTAATATTCCTAGAAAGAAAACATACCAGGCAAACACTGGCACGAAGAAATATCACGTAGCGGTATCAGTACCGAACTAAACAGTGGAGAAAATTTTAAAAACATTATTTCCTACATAGTGATAAAGGTTGGTCTTTGTTTTGGTTTTAGATTAGGTCTCACTATGTAGCCTTCACTGGCCTGGAACTCACCCTGTAGGCTGGCCTTGAACTCACAGAGATCCTTCTGTCTCTGTTTTCAGAAGGCCAGGATTAAAGACATGTGCTACCACACATAATTGTGATAATGTTTTAACTCACTGGAAAAAAGGTAAAGATTAGAAATCAACTTATGCAGGGCAGTGGTGGCACGTAAGCCTTTAGTCTCAGCACTTGGAGGCAGAGGGAGGCAGATTTCTGAGTTTGAGGCCAGCCTGGTCTACAGAGTGAGTTCCAGGAGAGTCAGGGCTACACAGAGAAACCCTGTCTCAAAGAAAAAACAAACAACAACAACAACAAAAACCCCCAAAACCCCAAAACCACTACCAACAACTTATAACAGATAATGGAGCAAAATTAAGATACAGTGAGGGAAATTGGGTAAATTCATCCTATTTAGAATAAGATGGTAACAGAATGTTACATGCTAAACTTGTAATATATAAAGGGTGGGGTCCTGATAGGAAAATATGCATGTGTGTATACATGTATACACATATACATTAAAAGAAGAAAGCAAATATAATGATCAGAAATAAATAGAAGTCTCTCCACTTCTAGGCGGAACCAAGGCATTTGAGTATGACAGAACTTTCTGGTTTGAAGAACATCATCTCAATTGGAATTCTGTTTGTACCAATCACAATCNCTGATTGTCCTGACTGTCCTGACTGTCCTGACTGTCCTGACTGACCTGACTGTCCTGACTGTCCTGACTGTCCTGATTGTCCTGATTGATGTGGGAAGGCTGTCCTCACAGGTGTAGCAGCTCAGGGGCAGAAGGCGGGTTATTCCCCTTCTGCCTATGTGGCCTTCCTTTTGCCTGCCCCCCCCCCCCATCGTTGCTGCTGCGAGTCCTTTGCTGACACCAGAACCAGCATTACAGGCTCTATCACCAGCTAAGGACCAGTAGCTCTCTTAGAGCCTCCAGGTCTTTGTCACCAGAGTGGGACTACTGAGGAACCCAGCCTTGTGATTGGAGCAACTACCATGCTATCATCCTCCCCAGTGTGAGACAGCCACAGAGGGATGACTTGAACTTCACAGATTTAGCTGCTTTGATATAAGGCAGCTGTCATTACTGTTTTAATGTAAGTTAACTAAAAAAATTGTGTGTGTGTGTGTGTGTGTGTGTGTGTGTGTGTGTGTGTGTATACAGGTGTACACATGCCTCCATGTGTTCTGTTCCTTTAGAGAACCCTAATATAACCATTGCTTCATGCAGTATTGAAAAGGTGTTAGTATTCTTTAAATTGATCCACACAGTCAATGAAATTCCAATAAAAATCTCAGCAGGAATCAATTTGCGCAACTTGATGAACTGGTCCTAAAATTTGTATGAAAGACTGAAGAGATAATCATAAGCCTTTCACTCTCAAAGAAGAACCAAACACAAAAATCAATTCAAGGTATCAAGGTAGACTAAAGATTTAAACACTAAGTGGCATCAGTCCTCAAAGCCGAGAAGTCAATACGTGGGAATGTCTCTGTGACACTGAGACAGGAAAGAGTTCCTTAAAGGTGATGTGCAAAAAAAAAAAAGAAACCACAAACGCAAGCATTGGAACTTTATTACATTAAATTCGAGAATGTGTGCCTTTCAAACGAGTATTAGCTGAGTGAAAGGCAAACCCCAGCTTAGGAGAAGATATTTGCCAAACATATAATTTAGAAAAGAGTCAGGAAGGCAAGGCCTAATGCGGCTCATGTCTGCCATCCCAATACTCTGGATACAGAGGCAGTTCATGAGGTTCAGGCCAGCCTGGGCTACACTGAAAGATTTTGTCTCAAAACAAAATAAAACAAAAAGAATATTAGGAAGATATAAAGATGACCTAAAATATACAGAGGAGGTCATCTCAGTTGAAAACTGGGCAAAGGGATAATAGATGGAAAACACCAACACAAGGAGGGAAACTATACCCTAGAAAAAGCAAGAAAGTAATCTTTCAACAAATCCAAAAGAAAATAGCCACACAAACATAATTCCACCTTTAACAACAAAAATAATAGGAAGTAACAATCACTTTTCCTTAATATCTCTTAACATCAATGGACTCAATTCTCCCCAAAAAGACATAGACTAACAGACTGGATACATAAACAGGACCTAGTACCTTGATGCATACAGGAAACACACCTAAGTGACAAAGGCAGATACTACCTCAGAGTAAAAGGTTGAAAAACAATTTTCCAAGCAAATGGTCCCAAGAAACAAGCTGGAGTAGCCATTCTAATATCGAATAAAATCAACTCTCAACCAAAAGTTATCAAAAAAAGGTAAGGAAAGACACTTCATACTGGTCAAAGAAAAATCTACCAAGAAGATCTCTCAATTCGGAACACCTATGCTCCAAATACAAGGGCACCCACATTCACAAAAGAAGGGAATGATTTCGAGTTTCGTGTGTAGTATGGGGTGTGTTATTATCACCCTCTGAAGTTGTGGGGTGAGAGTCGTTACCTGTCTAGTACCTCTGTCTTTGATTTGTCTTTGCGTCACTTTGATTGTCTTCAATACTTGATTTACCTACCTAGATTGTCTATAAATATCTTGTAAAGTAGGATTTCGTTTTCTTATATGGATCTTCTCAGCACCTTATGGTACCTTTTCCAAAACTGACCATATAATTGGTCACAAAACAGGCCTCAACAGATACAAGAAGATTGAAATAGTCCTATGTACCCTATCAGATCACCATGGACCTTATAAGGCTAGTCTTAAATACCAACAAAAACAATGGAAAGCACACATACACATGGAAGCTGAACAACACTCTACTCAATGATAACTTGGTCAAGGAAGAAATAAAGAAAGAAATTAAAGGCTTTTTAGAATTTAATGAAAATGAAGACACATCATATCAAAACCTATGGGACACAATGAAAGCAGTGGTAGGAAGAAAACTCATAGCTCTAAGTACCTCCAGAAAGAAACCGAAGAAAGCTTACAATAGCAGCTTGACAGCACACCTGAAAGCTCTAGAACAAAAAAGAAGCAAATACACCTAAGAGGAGTAGAAGGCAGGAAAAAATCAAACCAAATAGAAACAAAAAGAACTATACAAAGAATCAACAAAACCAGGAGCTGGTTCTTTGAGAGAATCAACAAGATAGATAAACCCTTAGCCAGACTAACCAGAGGGCACAGAGACAGTATCCAAATTAAGAAAATCAGAAATGGAAAGGGAGACATAACAACAAAATATATCTTAAAATAATTATTCTGTTTGTTGAATATCAACAGTTGAAAATATTAAAATCATGTTCTACAAACATCATGGAAATAATAATAATTTTTCTCACTGTGCTTGAAATTAGCATTTTCTTAATGTTTAACTTCAAAGAGTTTTTGCTATTTTGAAATTTTTAAAATATATTTTCTGATAAAATAATTTCTCTCCTAGAAACACTGATAATCTTTTTAAAATAAACTGTTAGAAAATGTGCACAGATACATAATATGCTTTAAATACTCTCTTACTATGTCAGGTAGTATCCTATAAGGGCTTTTGAATATATTTCTTAATGATTCATTTTTAATATTTTATGCTCTTTTACTATGCTTAACTCCCAAAGAATATTTTGTATGTTTTGAAACAATTTAGTATTTAACATTAGATATAGGATTCTCAGTTATGGATAGTATTACATATTCAATAATGATATTTTTAGGGTATGAAAGGATATGAATATAAAAGTTGAACAAACTTTCTATGTATTATGTAATTCTCAAAATACTATTATTGATATATTTGATGTATAAAATGCACTTAAATAATAAAAACATTTAAGAAAAAAAGAAAACTGGGTAAAGGTCAAGACTCGAGTCTTCTAGATCACAAGTATCTATCAATAATAATGGGGAAAGATGTCCACCTCTATTTGTAGTCAGGGAAGATTTCACTGCACCGATATGGTCCAGGGGATTATCTACAGTAGCCAAACCTTCGGTTTCAGAGGAGTGGGTTTATTAAGTGTGTGGTAAGCACAAGTAGAACAACAAATAGGGTTGGGGCTGTGCAAGAGGAAGAGCCAAAGCCTTAGCACTCATGGGATGCAGCTGGGTGTACCTCAGGGAGGCAGAGCCACAAGGACTGTGTGTCCTGGGACTTCATGCTGTTGGCGTTTTGCTCTGCTTATTGTCTTCATGGTAACCACATCCCTCATAATCTGAGTTATATGAAAACTCTACAGGGGGTTCCAGCCTCTCACTGGGCAGTATCGCTGGCACTCACAATGACAGTGCTTGATCTTTTTTCAAGCATTGCTGCTGGAGCAGATTAATACTTGTTGGAAAGAACTTGGAAATGCAGGTGGTTAGCCATGATTCACTGGCCTTAGAAAGAATTTGGAGCCGTAGATTGTTAGTGAAGTTAGGTTAAGATGTTTTTGTCAGTGGCTCTGATGTAGAAATCTTAGAAAAACTACTTCAAGTTCAGAAAGGCACAGTTTTAATAGTAAGGCTGGGGATTTTTTAAGATCAGGGAACAAGAACAACGGCAGCCCAGCTAGGACTAGCTGACATACCTCTCAGGCAAAAACTGGGCTGACGATCAAGGTGATTATGAATTTCTTGTACCCATTTTTGCCTTCAGCTTCCTCGTATGATTTAGTAAAAAAAAAGTTAATGAACAGATGTGGACCCTGAGGATTTAGAGTAGAAATGACATATTGTTTTTTTTTTTTCCTATAAAAGCTTAGATTTGTGATTCTAAGAGTTTTATAAGATTAAATAATAAAGTAATTGATCCTTTCTTTGTAACTGCCTGCCAGTAAAGGGAACAAGCCAGCGAGCAGCACTCTTCCATGACTTCATCATCATCTCCTGGCTCCAGACCTGTTTGAGTTCCTGCCTTGGCTTCCCTCAATGGACTATGACCCATGATTTGTGAACCAAATAAACCCTTTCCACTCCAAGCTGCTTTTGATTTTGTTACAACCCAGCAACAGTAACCACAGCTAAGATACTCGTAAACAGAAAGAGTAAAAGTGAAAAATAAGAAGCATCGGGTAATGACATCAAATGGGGTCACGGGCAACATCTCACAAAGTCTACCAAGGAAGACCTCTGAAAGCAATTGGCTGGAGCTCTGGACTGGGCCTTGGTAGGAGAGTGTTTTCTCATGCATGAGCTTCCAGCTTCTTATTCCCAAGGCCAGTATTTTCATACTGGAATAAACACTCATCACCTCTGTTGGAAATGGTTTGCTTTCTAGCTGCTCTCAAGGATGTGATGTTCTTCTTATCCTTAGCTGTGTGCTGCTTTCCGATCTCCCTGTCTTAGGACTTGAGGGTCCACACCACCCCAGGGCAGAGGGTTTGGGAGAGCATTTGTGATGATCATGCCTGAGCCTGGAATGAGGGAGGGCTCCCTGGCTCTCTGAGTCCACTTTCAAGAAGCTTAAACAGTACACAACAGTGAATGGACATAATGCATATTCTGTCTCAAGAGTGCAACATTTTAGGTCAAGTGATGGTGATGGGGAGGCTGTACGGCCAGGCCCGCGGGAGCTGGACCTGCCAATCCAGCGTGACTACTGCTTTACCAGTGAGGTTCAAGTGCACCATAATCCAGCCATTTCCTTATAGGTTAATCTTAGAAAAACCTCTAAACATGTGCTCTAGTGTTACGCACATCCCAGTGTAGTGGCTTGACAAGTTGAAAAAACTTGAAAACGCTCACGAGACACAGAGTTTCAAAAGAAACTCATTCTCCTGGGAAAGGCGTTTTCATAACCCATATATCCCCACATTAGTCTGGTGTATGGATCCACGTGCTCTCATTTATTATAGTGCACTCATAGATTGAACAGAGTATGTTATTATAGTGCATTCATAGATTGAATCCTGACATAAGCTAAGCCTTCCAGCGTTCCAACGGTCCTAGAGAATTCTTGATTTTCGGTGGGAATTCAGAAAACTATCTAGAGACAGGAAACTATTTAGCATTACATAGAATGGAGCCAAAGTAGCTCAGAGCTGGTCTGCCGTATGTTTGTTAGGGACAATAGCTTTAGGAAACAGATGGATTTCCCACTGAGACAGAAATCTTCACTACAGCCAGGTATAGCAGAATATTCTTCTGACAAATGGGGATTCCCCACAGATTCTTAAAATAACAGCCAAGTTATACTCTTGCTAGTATTTACCTGGGCCTGGTAAATAAGGGGTTGTGGTAATACATTATTCATGAGAAGGTCCACTAGTGCAGAACCCCCTGGTGCTCGCTCTCACAGGGTTCAAAGGAAAGACACAAATTGTGGTTAGGATGTGTATCCTTACTTGTTATTAGCTGATCCTAGGCAGAGCTGCTTTACATTTACTGTAAAGATTGCCTGGTTCCTGTAAGTCCTTTTGATGTATTCATTCCTTTTGTATTGTGTTATTGTAACTTGGTGGATGTATCTCTCCTGGTTTCTTGTTACCCTGCTGTATAAAAAAGTTTGATGCTCCATCTCACAATTACATTCAGATTTCCACACACCCTCTCGTGTGGTCCCTGTCACTCGCCGAACTCCTTGTCCACTTGCTTCCAGAGATCCTGATCCACGCAGACAGGGGACCTAAAAGAGTCTGTGACACTCTAGGAAACAGGAATACTCAGAACAACCTCTGCCTAAAGACAAAACAAAACAAACAAAACAAACAAACAAGCAAGCAAAGGATACTGGGAGAACTAAAGGTAATTACTCCAAAGCATGCTCAAGCCAACTGATGTGCTATAATGCAAATAGCAGTGGGGCCATGAAAATGAGTTATCAGGGCCAGAGGGATGGCTCAGTAGTCAAGAGTACTGGCTGCTCTTTCAGGGGACCCAGGTTTGATTCACAGCACCCATATAACCACTCAACACTATCTGTAATTCCAGTTCCAAGAACTCTGGCTTCGGAGGGCACCGGGTATCCTGCACATGGTTCACAGACATGCATGGAGGCAAAGTATCCATATGCATAAGATTAAAAACAAATACATCTTTTAGAAAGTTGGTCAGCAGCAGCTGGAGAGATGGCTCAGTGCTTAGAACCACATAAGATTCTTGCAGAGGACCTGAGTTCAGTTCCCAGGACACATGTTGGATGGCTCACAACCACCTGTGACTCCAGCTTAGGGGAATCTGACCTTTCGCATCCTCTGGCTATACACATTCACCTAAATGTAAATAGTAAAATAAATCTTACAAGAGTTATCAGAGTGTAGAGGAATATTAATCTAGCCACATGGCTACTCTGGAAAGGGGTCACATCCAAAGACATTCTAGGTCTGTGTGATCCCTCTGGAAGGCAGACATGCTCTTAGTACACATCTTTAATCCTAAACAATGATGTCCAATTGAGGGGCAGACAAAGTGACAAGTCAGAGAAAGATTTGACAGAATGAGTCAGAGATAAGATACACCCAACTCTCACTATTTAAGAGAAGCTCAGGGAAAGAGAGAGTCAGTTGGGAGTGGAGTCAGCTCCCTTGGGTGGAGTTAGTGAGTGCAGTACAGAGGAATTCATTACTGAGTTCTTGCAGAGGCAGGTGAAGCCAGAGAATAAGAAGGAGCCAGAAGGTTAGAACAAATTGCCATAGTTAGTTTGAGGCCAAGCAGGGCAATTTAGTGAGAAGACAGATTGAATCAGTCAGCTTAGAGAGGGGTTTGAGCCAGAATAGCTTGAGTTGAACCAGCCATTGGAGTTCAGAAAAAGCTGGAGAAGGATGAGCTTATACCACAGAAAGCCTCTGAGATGGCAATTATGTTAGGTGAATACAAGTTACTTTTCCATCAGAGGTAAACACCAAACATAAGAGGTTTCCACAGAAAACTGTATTTGCACATCTATAGCTAAGCAGGAACCTAAACCTATTCCCAGAAGATTTCATTTAATCAGTAAAATTGTTTCTTTTAAAGTTAACTATGCTCTCACCATACAATCTGGAAATCCTACACCCTCCATGGCTATTTACCCAAATCAAATGAAATCTGTGTTCATATAAACATCTGCATGCTAATGTTTATGACAATTTAATTGCCCCAAACTGGAAATGCAGAGGTGGAAAATGGACACTTACACACACACACAGCATGGATGGGTCTCAAATGCTTTAGGTGGAGCAAGAGAAGCCCACTCGAAGGCTACTGTCTTAGGGTTCCATTGCTGTGAAGAGACACCATGACCAAGGCAACTCTTATAAAGGCAAATTTAAATGGGGCTGGCTTACAGTTTTAGAGGTTCAGTCCATTATCACAATGGCAGGAGCACAGCAGCATGTAGACAGACATGGTGCTGGAGGAGCCAAGAGTTCTAGATCTTGATCCAAAGGCAGGCAGGAAGAGGCTGTCTCTGCAGGCAGGCAGGAAGAGGTTCTCTTTTGAACTGGGCAGAACTTGAGTATAGGATTCCCTTCAAGGCCAACCTACACAGTGACACACTTCCTCCAACACAGCCACACCTATTCTAATAAAGCCATGCCTCTTAATAGTGCCACCTCCTATGGGCGCATTCAAAACACTATGTTCCACTCTCTGGTCCCCAAAGGCTTTTCAAACACATGAGTTTGTGGGGACCATACCTGGCCATAGCATAATGCAAAATATATTTAGTCAAATTTCAAAAGTCCCCATAGTCTATCACATCTCAACTATGTTTAAAAGGTCAAAGTTCAAAGTTTCTTCTGAGATTCATGCAATTTCTTAATTGTAATGCCCTATAAATTCAAAATAAAAAAGCAGATCACATACTTCCAACATCACAGGATCTACTTACCCATTCCAAACATCATAGTGAGGAAATACTGGACCAAAGCAAGACAGAAAAAACAGCTGGGCAAACTCCAAACTCAGCATCTCCAGGTCTGATGTCAAAGCTCTCTTCAGATCTCAAACTTCTTTCAGCTTTGTTGACTACAACACAATTCTTTCTTTGGGGCTGATTCCACTCACTATTAGTAGCTTTCTTTGACAGGTATTCCATGGCTCTGGCCTTTCTAACATCTTGGGGTCTCCCAGGCAACTTCAACTTCATAGCTTCTTGTTCCAATGTCCAGAATCCAGACATTATCTTCTGGACTCCTCCAAAGGGCTGGCATCACTTCTCCATCTCTGCCCTCTATAGCACTCTAGCCTCTGACTCCATTCCACTGCTTTGGTGATCAGCCCATGGTACTGGCATCTCTGATATGCTGGGATCTTCTAACTGCAACTAGAGTTTACCAATAGCTTCTCATAGGCTCTCTTCATGGTGCCAATCCTCAACTTCTTTGCATGACCCCTTCAATCCTGGACTGTCAATTACAACTGAGGCTGTACCTTCACCAGTGGCGTTTTCTGGTGGTACCTCACCTTGGCTTCTCATAGTGCCAAGCCTCAGCTGCTCTCCATAACCCCTTTATGCCTTCAAAACAGTACCACCTGAGTGACTCTTATATATTACCAAGTTTGGCTGCAGGCACAATATCTATCTCTGGAATACAGCTTCTCTGTGCTCTCAGAAAACACTCCCCAGAAGATTTCACCTCAGTGATGCTGGTCTCTTCTTAATCACTGTTAATTTCTTAGATCTAGCCAATCAGCATCAATTGTCCCACTAGTCCCTTCTATTCTTTATTCTAAAGCCAGAGCCACATGGCCAAAGCTGATGAGTTCTGCTGCTTGCAGGAACTGGAACATGCCCCCCTTGTTCTATTACATCATCTTCAGCTGTTTTCCAACTCCTTCACTGCCTAACTTTGGTTGTCCTGGAACTTGTTCTCTAAACTGACCTTGAACTCTAGAGATCTACATGCCAGTGTCTCCTGAATTCGGGGATTAAAATGCATGTACCTTGCTCTGTACCAGGCTGACCTTGAACACAAAGATCTGCTTGCCTCTGTCTCCTGGGATTAAAGGGGTATACAACCATGCCTGGGCCTTTCTCTGGTTCCTTTTCACAAGATCTTTATACATTCTGATTTTTAGTTCATTCCAGATATAGTCAAGTTGACAACTGAGAATTTCCATTACAAGCCATCCCTTGTCAATTTGACACACCATCATATCTTCTTATGTCCAAATGAAAACAATAACTAGGTTATAATAACACCTAACATGATATAACTATCCCTCACTCAACTGCAAAGGAATAAACAACAAGCTTATCTGAGTGGGATCTTCACTTGAAATCACTTCTCCCTTAATTCCACTTAATATTCTTGAATGTGGGATTTAGCTTCATTCCACTTCCTGGTGGTCTCTTTCTTCTTGAAACATACATTTTATATTTTTCCTTTCTACTCGTGCTAAGCTTGATTAAAATGTTTCTCAAAATGAAGTCTAGCTTTTTTGAGATTTGCTTTGTCAATGAAATTAATCTGAATCTCTTCACTTTAACCTCAGGCAGACTTTTCAGACATGGGCAAAAAGCAGCCACATTCTTCACCAAAATATCACAAAAATAATAACTAGGCAACATACTAAAATTCTTCTCTGAAACCTCTTCATCCAGACCCCCAGGGTTCAATTCACCCTCAGTACCAATGTCATCCATATTCCTACTGGGGAGGCCCATTAAGCCCTGCTTAAAGCATTCCATTGCTTTCCAAATCCAAAGTCCCCAAACCCACATTCCTCTAAACAGAAGACTGGCCAGGCCTATCATAGTAGATACCAACTTCATTCATAGGGTTTCATTGTCATGAAGAGACATCATGACTAAGAGTATAAAGGAAAACATTTAATTGGAACTGGTTTACAGTTTCAGAGGTTCAGTCCACTATCATCATGGTGGGAAGCACAGTAGACATGGTGCTAGAGGAGGAGCTGAGAGTTCTACATCTTGATCTAAAGGTAGCCAGGAAGAGTCTGACTTCTCTGCACTGGGAGGAGCTTGGGCACTAGGAGCCCTCAAAGCCCGCCTACACAGTGACACACTTCCTCCAAGGCCACACATCCTAATAGAGTCACTTCTCATGAGCCAAACATATTCAAACCACCACAGCTACATAGTATGCCATGAATGTGAGATGGAAAGATAGAACCCAAGGATCCAACAAACAGGGCTCCAGAGACTGGGAGAAGAGGGTGGTCTGGTCAAAGGCACAAAGGGAACTTTCTGGGGTAGACTGATCATGCCATCACTGACTTGACGAAATGGGTTTGCCAAAGTTCATAGAAATCACACAGAATACTATGAAGAATAAATTTAACCTTAATTTAAAACTGCCCTCTTAATTCTAGTCCTAAATTGTCCCATTAAAAAACAACCAACCAACCAACCAACCAACCAACCAACCAACCAACCAGAAAACACCCTTTGTGGTCCAGGAGAGTTAATGCCAGATGTCACTTTATCAGCTTGGTAAAATGATGGCTTTTGAAGCTGGAGAGATGGCTCATTGGTTAAGAATGAATACTGCTTTCTACTAGCAGTTGGGCTTTCAGCATTCACATGGTGAGGGTGGGAGTCTCACAGTCTCACAGTTATCTGTAACTTCAGTTCTAGAGGATTCTATGCCTTTGACTCTCTTGGGCACGTGCACACATGTGCACAAACTCCCCACAGACTCTCTCTCTCTCTCTCTCTCTCTCTCTCTCTCTCTCTCACACACACACACACACACACACACACACACACACACATCTACACAGAATTTTAAATGATTTTAAAAGTCTTTTAAAAATGATTGCTTTGTTACTTTAGCCCTTTCTTCCCACAGGCTTGGCCTCTTGGAGATAACACAGTTGCTAGAAAAATGAGCTAAGACAGGCTTTCAAGAGAGCACACCTCCTGGCCTCCATCACCTTTCTACTGGGAGTTTGCAATCTTGAAACAATGGCAGAATGAGGGAGCAGAAGGAATTCGATGCTGCATAAAACTTAGAAGAATTATTTCATAAGCTTGGATGGTAGACTGCAAACTGACAGGCACTTGTACCTGAAAGGCTGCAAAAGCTATGGAAATGGCCAGAATTCAAATAAGGACAAGGGACGAAAAAAAAAACCCACAAAAAGGATTTTGAGGAATATCAAAAACAAAGAATAATGTACCTTTCTGATTGCTCCCATGGTCCAGTTTGTTTAGTCAATCTCAGTGCTGTATACAGGGCTCGCTTCTTTATCTGTTCTGTAGACAAAGACTTGTCTCTAATGAATAAGGCCCTGTTTATAGCTTAACTGAATGATGCCGGAACTGAGCCCTCTTTCTTGATGATCCAGTACCTAAACACATTTCTTAAGGAACTAAGTTAGGAGCACTGTACAAGCACACATAAGAAAAAGCTGTTATGGGCTGGTGAGATGGCTCAGCGGGTTAGAGCACCCGACTGCTCTTCCGAAGGTGATGAGTTCAAATCCCAGCAACCACATGATGGCTTACAACCACCCATAACAAGATCTGACGCCCTCCTCTGGTGTGTCTGAAGTCAGATACAGCGTACTTATGAAGAATAATAAGAAATGAATCTTTGGACCGGAGAAACCAACCGGAGCAAGCGAGGCTGTCCGGAGCGAGCGGAGCCGAACGAACAGGACGGCTGGAGCAAGCTAGCGGGGCCGAAGCTAGTGGGGCGGAGCGAGTGGGGCCGAACAGGGACGGCCGGAACGAGCGGGGCCAACCGGAGCAAGCAGAGCCGATCAGAGTGAGCGGGGCCGGCTGGAACAAGTGGGGGCGGTTGGGAGCAAGTGGGGCTGGCCGGAGCGAGCGGAGCTGGCGGGAGCGAGTGGGGTCGAGCGGAGCGAGCGAGGTTGACCGGAACAAGGAGACAAAAAAAAAAAAAAAAAAAAAAAAAAAAAAAGAAAAAGCTGTTATTCTGTGACTGACAGGCAAAGATGCCAGATGACCTGAGTTCCAAACTAGAAGGAATATTTGTCTGCCACACTCGACACTGCAACCTTGTGGCCCACAACTGTCTCTGGAGACTGGGAGAGGATGGAAATATTTGTTTACTGGTAAGGCATACAATTCTAAGATGCATCCAGGAAGGTGAGAAACATGGCGTCCTTTTTTTTTTTTTTTTTCTGGGCACAAAGAACAAATATAACTTAACTAAGGGCATAGGAACCTGCAGCAGTTGGTAAAGGCTCAACTTCACCAGGCTACGGAGCAGCACCCGAAGCCAGCTAGTGGGAAATGGATGGGCCATGGATAATCCCAAATAAAGGTTCCTGGAACTCTCTCTTTATACATAAAACACAGACCGGAAGACAAAAAAAATGGGTATAAATTTTTCATGGAGAATATTTTTTATTTTGTTTATATTCTTCTTGCATACTCTAACGCACAGTGTGGGTTTCATGTCTTCAAAAACACTTGTGGGACTGGTCAGTGTATCGGAGATCTTCGGAAACATTGCCTTAGGTTTCAGCTAAGCGAGTCACAGAGATTGGTCATATACTACTACAAAATTACAGGAGATCTAGTTATTATTATTCAACAGTTACTAGAAAAGCTTTGAGAACACCTGACATAAAGCCTGAGGGGGGAGGGGGAGAAAAGAGCGAAGGCTACTGAAGCAAGATTTCATAACATGACTCTATGTACAGTATCAGAATTCTTTTCCAGACAGTACACGTATGTTCAAATCATTATGTTAAGGGCACTCTAATATAAATGCAAGTCTCACTAATTTTCATCTTTTCTCTTTGGCTCACAAATGCACGAAAATACCATAAACATTATCCAGAACTTACTCCATTAATATATAAATAAGATTACATTACAAATGGGAAGAAAATACAAGATGTCTCTTTAACATGGTATATATTTGAATATAAATAAGCAGATATCTCACTGACATACAATTAAATCGTTATATGCACTTCCCCCTGCCCAAAGATAGACAATGGCAATATACACAGTTTACACAGATTAATCTCTAAAACACAGCAACAGCACAATTGTGACAAAGACTCTGCTACTATTTCCCCTAGCAGGGTACTAACAGGGAGGGTGTGACATTTGTCATCTACTGGTATTTTCTGTTATCCATCATCCCTTCACATGGGAATAGCTCTAGCAGGGAGGTAGGCTCCCACCAAAAGCCTTTCCCTGGGTCCCTAGGACACTGCAGTAGGGATACCATCTGCCCTGCAGTTGCTTGCGAGATGGTTAGCCTCTTAGTGATTGCTGGGGGTAAGGCAATTCCCTGGGGACGAGCAACATGCTATGGTCTAGGACTAAGCCATATTCACTATACATACATGTACACAGAGAGAGGTATATATAACTGTACATATATACTGTGTTTCTAATGTGCAATTTTTAAAAAGAACGTTATTTCCCACTAACTCTAACAAACAAGCTTACATGAGATGTGACGAATATTCTTTAAGAGATTATAATTTCCTTCAATGAGATGGCCTAGATGTGTCAGCTACTGACAGAGCTGTGTTCTAGGGTACCAGAGGGGCACAAGCATGGCCGGTGATTCTGGTTCTATAAAGGGCAATTACAGATCCTGACCCAACCTCTCAATTTCCTCAATGAGGAAATCGATGTCAGACTGGGTGGCGGCTGGGTTGGAGATGACCATCCGGAAGAAGTTGGCCTTGTCCCCTTGAGGCTGGTAGCCCACCATTGTTGTCCCTGACTCCATCATCAGAGCTTTGATCTTGGGAGCCACCTTGAGATGGAGAACAGAAGACCAAGCTGAGCACCAACGCTGACACGCCCTCTTTTTAAACAGATCAACTTGACTTACTTTTTTACTATGTGTCTAAAACAACAAAAACTGTTTTAGAGCCAAGTGTTTTTCATGGCTACTATCTAAACTCACCCAACCACCATTTCCTCTAGAAAACACTGGGCTAGTCAACCTTGAAAGTGAGTCTGGAACAATGATAATAAATTGAAAAAGAAGAAGAAGGAGGAGGAGGAGGAGAAGGAGAAGGAGAAGGAGAAGGAGAAGAAGAAGAAGAAGAAGAAGAAGAAGAAGAAGAAGAAGAAGAAGAAGAAGAAGAAGAAGAAGAAGAAGAAGAAGAAGAAGCAAAGACAGAAAACAGTGCAATTTTGATGTATATAGCCTCAAGTCCAGGTTACTGCCTGGCACACAGACTAAGTTTGTCAAATATCCATTCCATGGTTGCACGCCTAACAAGTTACATAATGATGGCAACAATTCTGAATGGATAAACTGGATGTAGAAATCAACAGAGAACATGAGTCAGAATCCAACTAGACTTGCACTTAGTAAAATATAGCCAACAAAGTAAAATGTGGAATGTTCCAAGAGAGCCTCCATAATGAAGAACACCAGTCCAAAGTGGGACTCTGTTTTTTTAAGAGGTCCCTATTATATCTGAACCACAGCCAGGGACAATGCAGACCCTAGAAGTATGAATTAAGATGGCTTTGTGACACCCATTACCCACAAATCGACCCTGAAACATTTTCTTTTTTAAGTCCTTCTTTGAGAACAGCAGCAGAGGTGCATCTGAAACAGAGCATCCTTACCCTGTGTAGTTTTTCTCGTCGCTCAGGGCTATCTGGAACCCCTCGAAGGCTTTGTGGAATGTACCAGAAACAGACATTTGTGTGTTCAGGCTGCAGAAATTCCAGGAGACAAACAAACAAACAAACAAACAGAAAATGGTTAGGACTTGGCCAAAAGCTGGAGGCATTTTTGGAGTAAGTTGATTTTGTTTTTTTTTCCAGTCTAAAAAGTGTGTGTGTGTGTGTGTGTGTGTGTGTCTGTCTGTCTGTCTGTCTGTCTGTCTGTCTGTCTGTCGGAATGATGTCTCCAAAGCAATGTGGTTCATAAATACTCCAGACAGGAGTACTGCTTATCCACTTTCTCCTGTCAAGAGCACTGACTCCCCAAACCCCAATGAACTTTCTAGATTCCCCAAGCCTACTGCTTCTGTACCTTGAAACGATAAAAATGATGGCATTTTAGTAACTTAGGAAAGGGCTAAGTGACTTTGCTGTTTGCAGGCCGCGCAGAGGCAAGCTGCTTAGCTTACTTGATTGTTTGTTGATGAGAGGTTGGCAGCTCTCCCTTGATGTTGCTAGCACAGTGCCTGCACTAAGGAGTGTTCTCAGCCTTCCAAATGCAGACCCTTTGATACATACAGTTCCTCATGCTGTGGTGACTACCCCAACCATAAACTTTCTTCATAAACTAACTGCAATTTTGCTACTATCACGACTCATACCGTAAATATCTGTGTTTTCTGATCCCTCTGAAAGGGCCATTTACCCCCTCAAGAGGGTCACAACCCACGAACTGCTGTTCTAGGTGGCTGGAGACATCACTGGTCTCACTTCAATGTTCTACTAGAATGTGTGAACCCTGCAGAGGGATGTCCCACAGACAGGGCACGGGAGCACCACAAGCTGAAGGCGAGTGCCCATTTGCTGACTCTCGGGTGGTATCTTGAGAAGCGCACGGGTGAACAGACACATGTCAGCTGTGGCGGTGCTGGGTTACAGCAGGTTATGAACAGCTGTTTTATGTATGAACAGGGCTTTCTTTTACCAGGGCTGGCAGCGAGTCCATATTTCATTATTCAGTTGTAAACTCCACTAGGGCAGACACAATATTTGTTTTGGACAGTAATAACCCGTATGTGGCACTCAGGAAATATTGAGCTGACAGGTGCTTTGCTGTGTATAATAGGGGGAGTGTGTGAACGCAGGCAGAAGCAGTTTATCAGGCTTTCTTCATGATTCCATGGAGAGCAGGCCCTCATTCAGAGCCAGTCCTGGAAGATGAGGTTATCCCTGACCTCTAAGCTGCTTGAGCCTGGGAGACACTTATCATGGATCGAGTCCAACTCAAGACAGAGCCAAGAACAATGAAGGGGTAGGACCTGCCACGGGAAGCGCTCTAGGTCAAAGAGCTGGCTGAGAGCCACATGCTTTAGGGCACAGCACCTTTAACTTTGTGTTGCTACTTCATATGGGGTTGTGCGATTGAGTCGCACAGGGGTGCGATTATAAAAGACCAAAGCTTAACTCTAAATCAAACACGTAATGAATCTGGTGTTTGCTGGCAGTGCTCGCCTGTGTTGTATGATGTCACCACACTACAGATTTGGTTTTGAGCATACAACACGCATACCTGCCATATAGTGTCACATAATGTCAAGGAAGGGTGCCTCAAACAGCCGCAGAGTCCAGACTCCTGCGTGCTGTGAGCAACAGTGTCCCCACCGCACTTACAAACTGCTCTGTGCTTGTAGAAAATGGCTCAATTAGAGAAAACAAAGATTTAATATTTTCCTATTGACATTCTGGCATTTTGTACTACATACACTATCTATGTGCTATATATATATATATATATAATATATCAATGCAAAGCAGCATTCTCTATACTGAAGACTATAAGATCAAAATCTCACTCAACTCTGAAAAATGTTCAGGATCCTCTACATCAGTGGGCCTCAGCCTTCCCAACGCTGTGACCCTTTAATACAGTTCCTCATGCTGTGGTGACCCCCACCCCCATAAAATTATTTTTGTTACTACTTTGTAACTGTAATTTTGCTACTGTTATGAATCATACTGTAAATGTCTGTATTTTCCCATGGTCTTAGGGCCCTTTGGAACAGTCAGTTGTCCCTGAAGGGGTCACAAGCATAGGGTGAGAACCACTATACTGAATCTTGCAGTACCACATATTCAACCAAAATGTAATACTTTGTGTACAAATAAACAATAGCACCCTGTCTCATTAACATACCAATTTACTTTAGTCTTTAGTAAAATGGCAAAACTGTCTACAGAGAGTTGCTTTAAATAATTATCTTGACTATTCATCCTCAGTCTGTCTATTTTATGTATACCTGGGCTTTGTGTAAAGATATTGGGGAGTGAAAGGGACCATGAGTAGTTAAAGCTCAAGTCCTGTTTTGAAGGAGATGATGAGACATTAGTGATCTCAAGCTCCAGGAACTTCCTGGGTGTTTTTTCTGGAAGCACTACGTGTCCAGTCCATGGGGACAACCTACCTCTCCATCGAAAACCATCTCAAACTCTTCTCTGTTTTTAATCTTGGCATAGAGGTAATCCGCCAACTCCAGGCATTTGTTGATCTGATTTTCAAATCCCACGGTCCCCTGTTTCAAAGAAGAAAGCTGCGTTTGTTGCTGTCAAATTACATTTCCCTGTGACAGTCATTTGGGAAGGCTATGATGGCCTAGTTTATGGGACATTTAAAGAAGTATAGTCTTGGAGGTGGCTAGGAAGGACTATCTAATTAAATGTGCACAGCTTTTTCAAAGCCCTGAATGCAAGAAAATGCTTTCTCTTTCTAGGACCTTCGTTTGGCCCCTTGGAAGTTGCTCTCAGCAGGGATTTAGCTTCCTACAAGTCAGCCACGAGCTAGTTTGCTTATGGATAGTGCCACTCAAAGTGTCCTATCTGGACTGAGACCAGTCTACAAACTGTTGCAGGTTGGGCTGGAATGAGTAGAGAAGCTGAAAAGAAGAACTTCTAAAAAACGTTTATTTATCCGCCCTTGCTCTCACTCTGGCTCTGGCTTTCCCCCCTCCCACCCCCTTGCTCTGTGTGTGTGTGTGTGTGTGTGTGTGTGTGTGTGTGTGTGTTCTTGCCTATGTGTGCACCTTTATGTATGCCTGGGAGTGAAGGTCAGAGGACAATTAATGGGGACCAGGTTTTTCTTCTCAGCATGTGTGTTCTGGGATTCAAATTCTTGGTGATAAGCACCTCTACCTGCTAAGTCACCTTGCTGGTTCCATTAAGAAACTTTTAAAACAAATATACCTATTGATGTTAACGACAAGTAGTGACTTTGGGCCTGTGTTTTGCATTTAATTTTAAAAACACGTTCATGGTAGGTGAAAGGAACTACCATCTAGTTCTTCACAGATACTTTAAAAGACGCTATGATAGAATGCATCTTCCCCAGCCATATATCCTGGCCAAACCTGTCCCCAGTCCTCACAGGCAATTCACCTTCCATAGAACAGTGTGTCCCCTTCCAGCAGTGGGCCAGCAGGCAAGTGTGGAAGCCATGGTTCTCTGCGCATGTCCAGAGACTGTACTAGCTTTAACTACTCCCAAACTAGCTGAGCCTGAGTTTCAAAAGCCAGCATGGCTGATTAGCAGAGCAGCCTTCTGGCTGCTGATTGGGTTGGTGTTAATGAGAGCAGATGCACAAGGCTGTCCTGTGGATGGCTGAAGAGCCTGGGCAGAATCTAGCCCTGGCAAAGTAGGAACTTTCCCAAGAGGTGGTACTGGAGGTCTTTCTCATGCAAAGGATTTCCACCCCAGGCTCTTCCCTCCACAACCCAGGGGCTGAGCCTCCTGGGGACAGCTCAGGAGGCTACTGTTAGTTGAAGATGTAAAACAAAGATGTAATTATGGAGACAGGCCATGTGATCATTACAACAGTGCAAAATGACAGGGCTTTTTCTCTTATTGCAGTAAAGGCGTTTATATGCTCAAAATGCCTATGATTACTTTGTGAGAGAATCAAATCCAGACTCTACATTCAGGCGAGACGACATAATGAGGAAGGAAACTAATCATCTGCCAGTCTTTTCTATATCAGACTAGACATTGCTGGAAAGCCTTACTGTTTGCAGGGAAAATTAGTCCAAATCTACTATGGAAATTATTTAAATTAACAAGTAGTAAGTAAATAGTAACAACAGAATAGATGCAAAACTGTGAAATCCAGATCGCCTTTAACTTGGCTGCCTTCTTTCCAGACCAACATAGTTTTTTTTAACCTTCTTTCTATTTGTACTAAATAAATATAGAGTTCTTAAGAATTATTATGGAGGACAGGCAAGATGGCTCAGTGGGTAACGGTGCTTGCTGACAAGCCTTACAGTCTGAGTTTGGTCTGGGGATGTTAGAAAGAGGAAAGTTTCCCTCTGACCTCCATATGCACGCTGAGGCACACACACACTCATAAACACACACACACACACACAGATAATAATTATTATTGTGAAAGTCCTTCTTTTGGCAAAATTTTTAGTAATAAGAGAATTATAAGAATAAGAACTTCCTATGGTGATTCAAACTAAGGAGAAGGAACCAAAAAAATGAAAACTGACATACAAAGAGAGTTATTCCATTCACAAAGAAGATACAGTTAACTCGATTAGATACAGTTACATGTGCACTGAACTATGTGTGACCCATCACTGCCTCCCTGTCACCAGCCAGCCTGGGCTAGCCACAGTTCTCTATTTCCTGGATTTCCCCTCCATACCTTTGCTTTCCACATCAGCCAGAACTTGAAGATGTCCACATGGCGGCCACACTGAATCGCCTTGTCCCCGGTATCGTAGGAGACGTCATACTGCTTGTCTGGCTGGAAGAGGTAGCCAGCACACATCTGGTTGCATCCTTGGAGTATACCCTGTCATAAAAATCAAGATGTGAGCAACTGTCCTCACCAGTCAGAGTTGTGGGTGTGAGGATGGGCTGGGGGCCCACACCTCCTTTCCTCTGAGGCCTGCCATAGGTTCAGATGTCCTTTAAATACACTCTTGGTGACTGGAGAGATGGCTCAGTGGTTAAGAGCACTGACTGCTCTTCCAAAGGTCCTGAGTTCAATTCCCAGCAACCACATGGTGGGCTCACAACCATCTGTAATGGGATCTGATGCCCTCTTCTGGTCTATCTGAAAATAGCTACAGTGTACTCAAACACAAAATAAATAAATCTAAAAAAAATTTTTATAAATTAAAAAAATATATTTAAAAATAAATAAAGACACTCTTGGGAAAATCCCTGTCTGGCTGGCTCCCCTGCCTTCCTTGTCAGGACAAGTTCTCTTGTGTTGGATGTCTACAACAAGGGCCTCACTGTCCCTCTAAGGGACATCTGGACATTTAAGTGGGGGAATTACTTTGACGTTCTTTGGGTGGGGCTTGGACTATAAACCTCAGCAGGTGGGGAAGCTGGTGCTATGAAGAACTTCCTCTCCCCAGATACTACCCCCTAAGTCTTCCAATTTTTGTAAGACCCCCCCACCCCCGCCCATGATGTTATGGTAAGTGGAAGAGAGCCGGTGTGGGCTCTGACTCCCAAAAGAGACACCTGAGGTGGGTACCTCTCTTGCAGTAGGTCTATGAAACATTGGTGTACTGGGTGTATGTGGGGGTGGGGAGAAAAATCTGTCTGCAGCTCATTCACAGAAGCTCTTTCAGAGATGACATTTATTTTGTGTTTGTGAGTATATTACACACACACATTTGTACACCATGGCATGTATGTGGAGATCAAAAGACACTTGAGGGAGTTCCCTCCTTCCTCCATGTGAAGCCCAGTGAAAGAACACAGAGCCTCAAGCTTGGCAGCCAGTGCCTTTACTCACTGAGTCATTTTGTTGGCCTTACAAAAGTCTGGTCAGCAGCTCCTGCTGCCCTAAGCTGGGATCTGTACTTCCTGTCCCATTTAATTTTTTTCCAGCTCTTGCGACTACAGATACCCACTAAGAACCTGCCGAATGCTCCGGTGAGCGAAGTTTGTTCTCATTGATTGGGATTAGCAACCACTTTCAGGTCTGTCCACACATAAAGAAATACCCAGAGAAGCTCATTGAAGTTACTCTCACCAGCAGGGCCCTAAGCACTGAACAAAGACAAAGGGCAGCCAAGAGGAAAGCCAGTGCTAGCTGGGAGGGAGGGGAAGAAGCCTGCAGGCTCCTCCCCGGCGGGGGCGGGGCGGGGCGGGGGCGGGGCGGGGGCTGCGAACCGAGGGAGTACAGACCTTTTCCTTGACCAGAATGGCAGAGCACTGGAGCAGCACGCCCATCATCTTGTGAGGGTTCCAGGTGACTGAATTGGCCCTGGAAGACACACAGGGACCTCTGAGAAGATGGGAGGAAGGGAAAGAAGAGCCTATCCTCTTGAGGAAAACTCCACTGGCCCATTTCCATGGAAGTCACGGCTGCTTTCCTTGCTCAGTTTCTTAAATCGACCCTCAGCGGAAAGTGCATGCTTCGGGCAGTCTCCCAAGGTATTGCACTACAGAATGCTATATATAACTGCTACTAACAACAGCAGCCAGTTAGTTCTTACATATCCTACTGTTCTCGGAGCTTTAGGTGTATATGGCGGGAAATGGGACTAAGGTCTGGGGCTTTGCAGGTATACAGTCCCAATCTGAACCTAAGCCCTGACATTTTCCAGCTTGTATACATTACACAACTCATTTGTATGTCAGAGTTCACATCGATCTTATCAGAACTGAATAAAAGATAAAACAAGTTCGTGGAATATATAATCATAGGGCCTTGTATATGTGATTCTCACAGCAACACTATGAAGGAGACATTCCTATTACTTCTCATTTACAAAAAGAAACAGGTGCACAGCTAGGCTAACCACATTATCCAAAGTCACACAGCTTGAAGATGCTGGGTCATGGTCCAGCTCTAGGAGTCTCTTTACAGAACCAACACTCATAGACCATACGCTAGACTGCCTCCTTCTAGGGAATAGCCTAGGACTGACTTCTTCCTGTCTTTCTGTTTTGATTTAAAGAAGGGCTAGTGACAAGGACCTGCCTGCTGATGGCGCACCTCAATGCTACTACCATCAGCTAGCTGCACTGCCCCTAGACTTTGACTACCTAGCAACAGCTATTGAGAAATCAGCATGATTTTTTGCCAGTCTGGGCTGCCATGCTCACTTAACAAGCATGGTCTCCTAGCAACTGGATCACTCTGTCAGACACAATTAGATGACTAAGGAGCACACTAGCTAGGACATTACAGAAACAACCGAGTGTAACATGTAATGATTCAAACTTGGGAAATTTGTTTCAGTGGGTTACAGACCCTTTTCTGAGGCCTTGGCCACAGCTGGGCTCTGCATTTTAATACCTGAGATGAGTGTGTCCTCTGATGTAACAAAGGCCTTGAAATTACATGTCTGTGCTCACCTAGCACTAACCCCTTGCTTCAGGCTTTTAGCCTCTTCCTTAGGTCGTGTGTGTGTGTGTGTGTGTGTGTGTGTGTGTGTGTGTGTGCTCACGCACGTTCACGTTTACACACTGTGTTTCAAGAAGTGGGCAGAGCTTGAAGAACTTCCCCCCTACATGTCCAAAAGGGATCCCTGATGGAAGGGACCTGGGAGGATTCCCAGGAAGGTTGACTAAGTGCTGGCATCATAGAGAAAACCCATGTCAATGCCCTGAGAAGGCATGAACTTAGCCAATTTTGTCACTGCTGTTGCATGTCAAGTCATTAAAAATTATATTTAGATCTCATACAATGGCTTTAAAAATGGCCTTCTCAATGTTCCGAAGGTGTGAAGTAAATGATTCTCTGCTACTGCAAGTGGAGGGAATTAGGGCCTGCTATGGTTTGGCTCCCTTCAGAAAACACACATGCCTTAACGTTAATAAAGACCAAGCTTAGGGTTAACTCTTTCACCTGGTCCAAGGATGTAAAATGAGAACTGCCTGAGATATTCCATATGTTTTCCTCCAAATTATACAATCATATACTTCATCTCTGACAAGCCAATCTTGTGTTGACCATGGTGTTTCAAAACAGAGAAGAGAGCAGGCAGGGTCACGGCTACAGAATCCAGAGTCCTTGCTAGGAGAGTGCGCCCGTGAGCTCCCAGGCCCATTCTTCTTACTGCCCTGGTCTTCACCTGTTCCATGTCCTCAAGATGGCCAGGAGTCATGTCTCAGGGTCTTTGTATTGCCCATGCTCACTGCCTGGAATATTCTTTTCTACACCTTTGCTTTCTGCCTCTCTTTTGCTACAACTACTGAGATAAGTCAGGGGAGCGGGTGTCTCAGTCATCAGCTCCCTTCCTGAGGAAGAGGAACTAAAGGGATCAATGACCTCCCCGTCTCCTTCCCCTTCCATTTCTCCTTCCTAGGTACATCACTGGGCGCCTCACTTCACTGTGTATGAACTCACTGAGGGTCCATTTGACTCAGAAATAAACCACACACTCAAAAGACACCGGGTGAGCTAAAGTTTGCCTAGTCCGATTGAGATCCATCACTGAAAATCAGGGCTGGGGGGGGGCCTTAAGGCTGACATGGGGGCTGGGAAGGTAAGGGATGGACCAAGGTGTATAGTGTATCTGATACAGAAGATGAAGGAGGGCTACTGAGCCTACTGTACCTTTCTATGCCGCTGAGTTTGTGGCGGTGCTTCCGGGACATGAGCAGCCCACCACCCCAGGCAGCCTGCAAGGACAGAAAAGAGACAAGAAGAGCTATAACCCTGAAGACCCTAAAATGAAGATAGGCAGGCCTTTCATTCTAACACTATGGAAGCAGAGACAGGCAGATCATAGACAGGCAGATCTCTATGTATTAGAAACCATACTTGTCTATGTAGCAAGTTCCAGGCCAGTCAAGGTCACACAACTGATAACCTATGGAATAAGCCCAGGCTGTGGGCTCTTCAGTGCTTTACATAAACTTCTTGCAGAGACTGTCTTAGTGATCTAGGAAAAGTGGGTTGAGTTTGTGGTGACTGTGGATTAAAACCCAAAGGCCCAGAGTGCCGGGGCAAGCCAGGGATTGTCTGAACCCAATATACTCATCCTGACAGCTATGAAGGTACTGAAGGCTGCTTAGAAGGCAGGAGCAACTGTTTGCCTCTTCCAAAAAAACGTCTTGAGAGACTCAGAAGCCCCAGTCTCAATAGTCTGGCATCGTGTGCCAGCATGGCCTTTGTCAGCCATTTATCCAAGAGTGGGGCAGATTTTCCTTTTGTCTATACCCAAGAATTGACATCCAGTAAGAGAATGGATGGGAGAGAGAGAGAGAGAGAGAGAGAGAGAGAGAGAGAGAGAGAGAGAGAGAGATGTAAGAGCACATATTTGCTGGAAAACTTTGGGATTACTCTCATAGCTGCTCATGTCTTCTGTATATGTCCTTACTTTCCTGCATGTGGCAGATGGACATCTTTCTTAGAAGTGTCACAGATAGGGGATGCAGGCAGGTGACTAAGTGTTCACACTCATGGCCATTTCCTGTATGTCATGTCTTACTAGCTTCTGAAATTCTTTTCTGAATTTTTTTAATTATCCGAAGTCAGTTATATTTTACTTTGCATCCATGCATTTAAATAAAGCAGCTGCTCATCATAGTAGACTCTGGAAGGATCCACACAAGACAACTGCTGGCCAGGACAGACTGACAGGACGGACTGACAGGATGGACTGACAGGACGGACTGACGGGACGGACTGAATCCCAGCGGGTGGCCAGGTTCTGTGGCATGCACTGCTCACAAACAGCTCACAGAGGAGTGAGGAAGAGCAGGAGCTAACGTAGGTAGGAAGGGCCAGGCAGGGTGTTCAGAAGAGCTGGAGGCAAGGCTGAAAGCAGGGTTGTTTCTGCCCCTTCCCAGGACAGCGCCGAGTGTGGACAAGACACTTACATCCACATGAAGCCAAAGGTTGTATTTCTCACATATGTCCGCAATCTCCTGGATTGGATCGAACGCTCCGTAAACAGTCGTGCCTGCGGTTGCATTGACATAAAGGGGAACATAGCCCTACAAGGTGAAAGAGATGGCTGATTAGTGCTTTAAAAAAATATTTTCATTTATTTGTTTGGTGTGTGTGTGTGTTCGTGTGTGTGTGTGTGTGTGTGTGTGTGTGTATGTGTGTGTGTCCGTGTGCCCATGTGTGCTGGCACCCTCAGAGCACCAAAGAGGATTTTAGATGCCCCAGAGATGGAGTAACAGGTGGTTGTAAACCTGATGAGGATGCTGAGAACCATATCTGGTTCAATGCAAGAGTGGTATGCCCTCTTAGCTGCTGAGCCATCTCCCCTGGGCCTCTTGTTTATGGTTTTTAACCTTCCCCATCTGCTTGTTTCTATGGAAAGTGGAAGGCACTAATCTTTATCTCTAACCGTGAGCCAAGCTGGTGAAATCAGAGACCGTGGCTCTCAGTACTTTTTGTTGTTCACTCATTCATCCATCCATCCATCCATCCATTCATCCATTCATTCATTCAACAGAGATATTTTGTTGTTTTTGTTTTGTTTAACTGACTTTTACATGCTAGGTCTTTTGGTGCTGGGGACAGTGCAGGGAACAAGTAGATAAAGATCTCTAACATGATGGACTTAAAATTAGATACACAAAACATAAAATATATCACAGTGGTAAGTTATATGACAGAAACTAAGTTAAAAATAATAAGTATTTGGAGAGATGAGCACTTTTGAATATCATCTGGATACTGCTTTCTGCAGGAGTCATGTTGTTCTAAGTGGTTTGATGACACAATTAAACTCAAACTTTTTTTTTTTAAAGAGGTGGATACAGGACTGGGGAATTAGCTCAGTCGGTTAAGTGCTTGCTTTGAAAACATAAGAATTCACAGTTTAAAAGCCAAGCATGTTGATGCATGCTTGTAATCTCAGAACTGGGACTAGGTAAATGGAGACAGGTGGGTCCTTGAGGCTTGCTGTTCAGCCTACCTAGCCTGCCTTGTGAGTTTCAGGCCAGGGAGAGACCTTGTCTCAAATAAATGATACAGTGCCTATGCCTCATGTCCTCTGGCTTCTACACACACACACACACACACACACACACACACACACACACCCCTGCACATGCACATGCATACACACACCCCTGCACATACACTTGCACATGCACACCTGCACACCTACACACACCTGCACACACACACCTGCACACCCATCTGCACATACATACCTGCACACACACAAACACGTACACCCACATAATAATAGTCGTAGGTCTAAAACTGGGAATGCTGAAACACTAATTCATGCTAAGAATGAATTCCATTGACATGGAAAAGAGGGAAGCAAGGAAATGAATGAAAGGACCTAGGGCAAGTTGGGGAGCCCTATGAGTCTCAAGGAGTTTGAGAGCTCAGCCCTTGACCAGTAAAACTCCATCCACCTTAGCCTCAGCAAACAGCCACAACCAGAAAAGAAGGCACGCGAAGGTAACTAAACAGCAGTGTGGTGGTAATGGTGGAAACTGTATGGCAGGGCTGTGGGGCCCATCTGTTCTATGGAATTGCTTCGTGGAGCAGAGTTCGTTGAGTTGGATTTGCCAAGCACTGAGCCATCTGCTGGGACACAGAAGCGTTTTGCTAAACAGAGTCCCTAGATAAAATGGGACTTATTAAAACTAGACTAAATCTAACAAGAAACAAAGTTCAATGGCTGGGGTGAGGAGATGGAGTCACCACATGTCCTGCAGGTTGGGTGGGTGTCACGGATGCATCCTGTGAGTGGCCACCCACGAGTGCTCTGGTCACCCTCACTCAATGCATTCATCTACTCACTAAGCTGGACCAAGCTAATAATCGAGGTAGTTCTAGAGTGAACCCTCTTAGCATAGACAAAACACAAAATGGACAAAAATCAACAGGAAAGATAAATTTGGCTGGTGAGGTGGCTCAGTACTGTGAGTGGATAAAGGACTTTGCCACTAAGTCTCATAGCTGAGTTTAATCCTTAGAATGCATTCGGTAGGAGAGAACCAACTCCTATCCTCTGACTCTCTCTCTCTCTCTCTCTCTTACACACACGCGCGCACACACAAACACACTGTATGACTTGTAGACTCAGCTTTGGGACCAAATCCTTTCACAAGTTGGAATAAGTGAATATCTCAGACAGGAATCTTGGAAATGTAATACAATTATCCCATTATCAAAATATTTCATTATGTAGGTAAGAAACAGTCATTTTTTTAAAAAAAGTATTCACTGAAGTTTCAAAACATACATACCTTTTGTTTGGCATCAAGAATTTTTGCCTCTAAATCAGCTGGAATTATCTTCCCCCTATAATTATTATAAAAAGAGAGAAGTGAAAATAAAGAATCAACAAGATTATACAAAAGGAAAAAAAAACTTTTTCATCAGCAGCAAAAAAGTAATTTAAATGGATATTTTCAACAGACCATTAGCAGCTTGGCACACTGTACGGAGCCAGCGCTTAAACACAATAAAGCAGATTTAACAGATGAACACATTTAATACATCAGGAGCCTAATGCGCGCTCCACCCTGCCTACCTTTCATTGCACTTTATCAAAATCACATTGTCGGTTCCAAAGCCAAGCGCAGCCCCGGCTTTCTTTATGGAATAGTGACTCTGCAACAAAGGGATGCTTGAGGTTAAAAGTCGCATAGTCCCTTGAAAACCAGCACCATCCACACGCCAGAGCCCCCAACTCACGTGTTCTGAGGTGAAGAGGACCAGTTTGGGCACAGCTGCCATGCCTTTTGTCTTCACTTCTGGGAAGTACTTGTACCGAGCTGCCATGATGCTGTACATATTGGATATGGCTCCCCCTATCAACAAGCAAACATAGCGGGAGGTTGTTGGGGGTTCTACTGGGTTTTTAACACAAAGGTTGAGCTGGTGCTTCAACACGTTGGGAAGGGAAAGGACAGTGTCCTGAAGGCTTTGCTGGTTTCTTTACTTCTAAGGACTTCTCTCTGGACCCTTTGCACTTATCTCCAGAGCTATGTAGGCAATTTTGCTGGAGGTGATTCAGGCATTGCAATGCCTACCGAAAGCCTATACAGAATACACGAGGCGGTGGGAGCAGCTGCAAAGGCATGGCTCGTTACAGCCTCCCAGCCCCCATCTTCTGGGTTATCTGTTACTGAACAAAGATGAATCTGTTCCCTGAGCTCAGAAACACAGAGGAAGAGAGTAATGGAGCTTTCAGAAAGAAATAGTGCATTTCTTGGTTACCAGCTTGGGTACTCGTTTTAATGAATAGCCCAGATGAGTTCCTGAGTCTAGGAGAGGTCTAAGTTTGCTTAAATAAATACAAATTCACTCATGTCCCTCTAAATAAAGATACAAAAGGAAGGGAGATAACTATCCAAGTCTAGCCAATACAAACTAGTCACTTTTGCATCAGTTGCCGTAGGATGAAACAGGCAAATCGGCGGTCTGCTTGAATTTCTGGACAACTCTATTCTTAGTTCTTCTTTTCCCCTGTATGCAGTCACACTGCTGACAACACCATCTACAACTGCTTCTTACCCACAAGGATAGCAGTCTTCATTGTAAAGATTTTTATTGTATCTACTTTGAGCTAAGAGACTAAAACAGATACACTATTTGGAGTGAACTCAGCTCATTGATAATCTGACTCATGGATCCCTAGGTTGGCTGTTGTCAGAACAGCACCATTTTGCATGAGCCAGACACGACCCAGACACAGCCTTGGTTAGTTAGTTTGTAGAGTGGTAACATTCTTGTTAGCCTTCATCCTGATAAAGATAGGGATGCTGAGTGCTTAGACCATCAACTGTATGTATATATATACATATATATATATATATATATATATATATATATATATATATATATATATATATGTGTGTGTGTGTGTGTGTGTGTGTGTGTGTGTGTGTGTGTGTATACACATATACACACACAAATGTCACAATGAAAACCATTAATTTCCGTAATTGACATTTGTCAGTAATTTTAATAAAAAAAGAACAGAAGGATCCTCATTGGCATTATTGGGAGCAGTTACAGAAAAGAAACCTACCAGGAGAAAATATCCCGTCACCATCTTTATTTGACCATCCAACGATCTCTCTCATCTTCTTAAGTGTAATCTGTTCCATGAGAACAAACACGGGTGCAATTTCATATGTGAACCTAGAGTGGCGGTGAAAGGAAGAAGGGAAATGAAAAAAAAATAAACCTATGTTTTTTTTTTTTTTTTTTAATGAACATAGACCATTGGTTCAGCAGTTGTGGTTGGGTACTAAAAATGGATACTCAACACCACTAAATTGATTTTTTTTTCCCTGAATCCACATGTCCGCCAGTCCTAAAGTGTCAAAACCTAGCTTGGGTTACCAAGAGAGGTAGTGGAAAGTCTGCTGTGAGATACTTCACCAGCAGAAGAGAGCCTCACCTGTCCTGGGTAAGGTTCACCCAGAGGAGGGGATTTACTGTAATTATGTGTAGGTGAATGCAGTGTTAATTTGAAAAACTCATTTTGGCTTCTACTTACAATTGGCTGAAACATTAAAAAAAAAAAAGGACTGCCAGTTTCACGCTTGTAGGTAGGGCTAACTTCTGTCTTTCAGAAACATTGTAAACATCTGAAAGCTGACTGTGAAGATAATTGGGAATATTGACCCATGTTTTAAAGATCTCAATGTAATTATCTACATGTTCTTACTTCTAATAATCCCTAAGGAAAATGGTGTATCTATAATTCTCTGGAGTCAATATCTGTCAAAAATAATTAGAAGTGATGATTTTTCTAATTACAAATTATAAACAACAAGAAGACGGTCAACTTGCATACATATCTGACTGTGAGTGTTAGATCTCCTGGCAGGTTGCATGTATCTCCCAACGAACAGATGTAAATGAAAGAAGCCATGTTTCTTTTGTTTGTTTGTTTGTTTGTTTTAAAGAAGTTCAAAGTGGTAGCACTGTCTGGTAGGACAGTCATCGAAGCAAGATCGGGGTGCTAAACAGGGTCCAAGAGAAGTCAAGGAAGACCACTCACAGAAAATTGAGCCTAAAGACAGAATCCATTTGCTGAACACTAAGGCTCTTTTTCTTACTTTGCCTTGAACTTCTTAAGCTTCAGTGTCTGTAGGCTGAGCCAAGACCATCCTAGCTGGAAAGAGATGCCTAGACCGACCCAGCCAAGTGATACAGGAGGCATCATCATCATTTAGGGGTTTGGGGTTGAATGCCAAAGCCAAAGACTAATGGGAATCTTGCTTAATGGTTTAGAAAAGCCACTCGCAAGAATGAGAGAACTATGGCTTTAAGTAAAACACAGGTGGTGCCAATAAACTTTAATCAGGAAGGAAAAAAAAACCAGTCACATTAATTATGTGTCTGTACAGGAGGACAACAACAGATCCAAGAGGATCCTCAGGATATGTCTGCTGGGAGAAGGAGAAGAATTTTGTTTTGAAAGGATCATGTCCATTTTCCTTGGAGGTCCCCTGAAATTTTGGGAGCAAGACCCTGGGAGAACATGTGTTCAGTTACCATCACCTCTGGAGGTCACACTCATGCTTTGGTTCTGCTCTGAGCCCCATCACCGTAGCAACCAACACTCCCTCATGTCTGATGGCCTGATAAAGGAAGAAGAAGAGAAGGGTTCCTGGTTTAGCCTGGGATGCTGAGTGTAGCGAGAGGCAAACTCATGGTTGAACAAATGTCTGATCTACAGTTCCACTGAGTTTTGGAAATGTTGAAATGGCTGGAATATTTGCACGGTGAAGGGGGACTGATGGCAGTTTGTGTGCTTGGATCTCACAATATCAAATAGCAATAAGAAATCTCTCGGGGTCAAGGAAAGAAACAGTTGAACCATACACCACAATTTCAGAATTTGCTCAAAGACTGGATGAAAGCTAAGTTAGAGGCAAATCAGCATTAGACACCAGGTAGGAACCATGTGAGGGAGGATGTGTGGGACTGAAAACCAAGGAGTTGGTTTGATATGTGTTGCAGGACAGCATCAACTTAGCCTTCACATTTGCATAAATCAGTCTTCCTTGTTAAGGACCAGGAACATGGCCATGTCCCATCAGGACAGGCAAGAAGAGTCTAGAGCTCCCAAAGGGGACTATTTGGTCTCATGTACTTCTGAAGCTTTATCTATGTTGGGTATGTGGTTCCTAAACTTTCTCTCAGTTCTCTTCACTGGATACAGAGTGGCTGTTAGGTACTTCTCAGTCCATGTTTGAAGGAGACAGATGTTATGAGACACCATTCCCAAGCTTGAGAATGAGACTTAGTAGGGTAAATGAGCATTTGGTTCTTGACCTCAGATGCATCTTGTTTGAGGGTCTCTGCCTTGGGTCCAAGGGACCAGATAGGTCATGGTTAGTAATGAGGGACCAGATAGGTCATGGTTAGTACTATACTGGCTCTGGAACTTAGTCCTTACATCCTTCCTCTCCTAGAAACTCAGAGAAAACTTTTGGAAGAGAAGAGCTGTGTGTGTCTAGGACAACTACACATTTGCAAAGTTTCCTCTGGACACTTACTGGCCTTGACTGTAGATTCATAATCTGACAAATAGGCTATTGAGATGTTTTGTTCCAGATACTTCTGACCCTGCCTGTCCATTTTGGGTCCTATTTGTAATTATAGTGAAAGGTGTTTTCATGTATCCATATTCCTATGAAAAGCTTTGAAGTTTACTCTAGAACTCATGATTTAGTTGGATCACAGACCCCTTTAGGAATCCTGGGAAAACTACAAGGAAAAAGGTGTGGCTATACACAAATGTTTATGCACACTTGTAAGAGATTCTTCTCCCTACAATTTGGACCCCAGGTTAGGAACCCCCTTCTCTAAATGACAGGTGAGAGATGACATCAAGAGACCAAAGGTCAATGCAGATCTGGAAGAAGCTGGTGGGGTACTGAGGTCAAAGCACATAGCTACAGATCAGGATCCGAGATCAGTGAAGTAGTCCCTCAAAAGGCCTGGGCATACAGTGAATGACATGGATTGGAATTAAGGATTTAAAACAGCAGATGGGAGGATATTAAGAGAGGACTCCGTGGAGAGATAGGCCAGCCCCTCGACAGTCCACCTCAGCTTGTCTGTAAGACGTACTCAGAATCAAAGTGGATCGGTTGTCAAGATGCTGTTGCTGTGTTACAGTATTGACTGTCTTTTCCTTCACCACAGTCTGTTGAGAGTGTGGTTCACCAGAACCAGAGACTGTCTTTTCTTGTTTCCTTACACTCAACCATGGGGCTAGCTATGGCGAACAATTTCTGTGGAAAGAGTTTCGTGTGGTTCTGAGGTTTCCCAGTGGTAATACCATGTCCCTACTTTGCCAGCCCTGCTTCCTTCCCTTCCTCTCTTCCTTAGTCCCTCAGTCTATCATGCCCTCTTGTTTTCCTGAGTTTTGAAAGAGAGACTAAGGGCCAGAACTCCAGTTGTCAGCAAGCAATATGAAGGAACTTTGTAGCTGAGTGCTTCATGGCATAAAATGGACCAGAAAGGCACAAAGGAACCTGGATTTTTGGTGACTTCCAGGCTGAGGACTTTAATGAAAGACTTCCACACTAGCTGCTGTTATGATTCTCAGATGTCCCCTCTCTACAGATGTGGCAGGGGACATAAGTAAGATATTTAAGGGGAACTTAAGGAGATGTTCTTTTGTACAAAGATGGCAAGAGTTAGAAGCAAGAGGCAGAAGGCTATGTGTGCTTACCTATCTTGGGGTCTGAGTAGCTTAGGACTGAGCTATACTTAAGTCTTCAGGATCACTCTGGAGGGAAGACACCACTGCCTCCCATTTTCCCCAATGAAAAGATTAAAAACTCGAGAGGAACACTGATTATGTGTGCGATCTCAGCTGTCTGTTTCAGGGTCAGCAATCCCACTCATAGCTGTTTCCCCAGGACAAATGGGAACTGCCTGGTGCAGGCTCTGCTCTGACAGCCAGCCCCTCAGTGTGTGATGACCGATGACTCCACAGGAAATTTCTCCAGGGTGAGAATAGAGCAGTACATGTGTGAGACCCTTCAGCTCATGGTAAAGCGGCGAGACAGATCTTGCTGTAGCAATTACTTATTATACCAGGTGTCCTTGCTTACACAACCTGATCACACAGTTGTTCTTGGTGGGCTTGCTTTGGAAGAGGAGTACGTGCCAAGCACAGCTGCACATTTGCCAGGTTTTTGCTGTATTCTCCTCTATCCTTGCCTGGGAGAAGAACAGGTCCCAGAGCTGCATGTATAAGCGGACATAAAAGCACGGGCATGAGCGTTCATTCTTTCTTTGCTAGCCAGTCAGATGGTCTACTGGATCTTTCAGATCCATCTGAAAGAGAATATTAGATCCTTCTCTGAAAGGACTTTTCAGAGGATAGTAATTATGCTCTTTTACCAGTGCTGCCCAAACCCAGCAGATGTGGGGTGGGAGAGGAGGTATGAACACATCAGCAATTAAATCACAATTGGCCAGAATAAAGGAAGCTCTCCTGCCAGTCTCCCTCAGGCTTATTTGGACAGGTGTTCCTAGCTGAAGAAGGAATTGTCACAAGGGAGCAGATGCTACCTGCGTGCCTGCAATGCTGCCGTACGCCGTGATCTTCCAAGACTCCTGGCTAAGGAGACTGTCTAGAGAACAGTTATCACTTCCTCACACAATGCCTGTCTCAGGAGCTGACAGGAACTCTCTCACTATTTTAAATAACCTTCTCTATTGATCTGTTGGAATCGAATCATATTTTACAAATACCGCCTGCTCAGCGCAGAGGCAATTATTATGTGTCATTTAGCTAGCTTGGCCTTGACCTCGGATGGCTGGGACATATTTAGTGTTTCATAGCTGAGCTGAGAGCTAAGGGAGAAGCAAAGAATTTTGATTTTATTAATATAGACCGAAAAAGCGGTCAGGAGGAGAACCTGTAATGAATAGTTTTCTGGTTCAAATAAAGTTTTTAGAAAATCTGGCCATAAATGGTTAAAGGGGGCAAACCCTTTATATATCTTGATATTGGCTACACATTAGAAGTGATACTCAGAAGCCTCTAGAGCACATATAAAGATGATGGGTAAGTGTGGTGCCTATGGGATTTGAGTCTTGCTGAATGTGTGTTATTTTGGGGGTCAGGAAAGATCAGACCTACAGCCTGGAAGATGCTTAGCCGCTGAGCCACATCCCCAGCCCCGATTCGTGCCTACCCTCCACTTTGCTCTTCCCACTTATTTCCTAGATTGCTGGGTTAAAACAAGCAGACTGCACTTTCTAAGTTAAGCTGTTCCTTCCCGTTAGATGCTACAATTAAGCACTAGTGTACTTTCTCCAAGTTATAATTAGTATGTTATGGTGCTTGCGCTTGGTGATAAATATTTTATTCTACAAACCATAATAGAGTAAAGATGGAAGAAGTTGGGGGGTGTGGAGGGGCTTTGTGTTTGAAGAAGTCATGGACTGATTGTATCCCTCACCCAAATTCCTGACTTTTGAAGTCTCAGTAGGCTGACATAGACACTCCATGAGATGCCTTGACTTGTGATCAGCTAGAGTGATGAAACCACTTTCATTCTTTAATCAGCTTAATTTTTATGCCTTTTAGCCCAAAAGGCTCCACTTGCCCTATTTACTTTGAAAATTTTGTCTGGATTTCGGAAGGTCATTTTAATATTTTGAGTCATAAGCTTTAGGCAGCCTTGGGAGGCGCACGAACAATTTGTAGATTCAAGATGCCCTTTTGGCTTTGTGGCTGGCCACAGGTCAAGAAAAGCAGGTTACCTTGAACTTTTAATAACCAGCATTCTGTCGGCCATCACGTGAGACTTCTCACAATCCCACTCATTCACCGAAGTTCACTTTTCAGGATCTTGCAACAAACTTAAGGAGTGAGTTGGGGGCTAAAGAGGAGCACAATGGCAGAACACACGCTTAGCGTGCCCTAGGCCCAGGTTTACATGCTTAGCATGCCCAAGGTCTGGGTCTGGTGCCTGGTACCACAGAATAATTAACAAATAACAAATAAATAGCTTTTCAATGTTGCAGCAGTGACAGAAACCCGTGTGGTTTTTATGCAGCTATCATTAAATTATTGTAATACATTTGCTTCATTAATTTCCTTTGGATACTTTAATTGAATGTTATGCCACTGTCTGAATTCATTGATAGCCATTAGTGTTGAGGAAAAAAGATAATCGTCCTTAAGCTATGGTGACCCGCCATTATCTCGTAATACATTCTTAGCCCCCAGAGAGGACACATACGGGGCGATGTCTAAGACTACTCAGGTTGTACTTGGACCTTGAAGATCTTGGAAGAACTTCCACATACATTTAAAAGATAGCAGAAGTGAATGAAAACCTTGTCTACATAAGCAGGTTGTGTTTCCCAAAGTGTTAAACTCAGCAAAAGCTGCCAGTTATTTTGAAATGAGTACATGCTATATCTGCAGTAGATGAAAGTTGCTGTAGAAATTTTAGTTAAGCTATAAGTTGGTCAAACCGATTCACGGCAAATAATAGCTTAATTATGAAGAAAATACAGCTTAAGTGTTAAGTACTAATGTGCTTGGGTGGGAAAGGAAACCAAAGCCATGGTCTAAAGAGTGACCTTTTAAGCTGTGCATTCAGAGAAAGAATCTGCTATGCAATTTCACATGGAAATTCCAAAGCTAGTTACCATTTGTCATGCACATGCTCTTATGACATTATTCAAGAATAGTTTCTCACCTTGTGGCAAATCTAAAAGAGTTTATGAGAAGAGTGAACTCCAAGAGAACAGAAACATCCGAGTGAAATGTATGAACCACAAGCCATATACATCATGTGTGCATATAGGAAAAAGAACACAGGAGACTTACATATTGGTATTGGCAGTTGATGTCAGCCATTCACCAGCTAAACCAATGATATCCAAACCAGTAGAGAGCTGGTTGAAAAATCGAGGGTGACCTAGAGAGATAACAGGCAAGCATGAAGGCAAAGCCACATTTTTCATTTAGAGCAGAGGACTGGAGCAAACGACGCGAGCTCGATCCTGCGGTCTGACAGAGCTCTCCAAGGGTCCCGGAGAAGGAGCAAGAAGGTGACCAACCATTAACAACGATGGTGCCCTCAGATGTCTAGGTTTCTAAGGCAGCATGCATTTAAATTTAAAAACTGGAAATCGGGCATGGGACAATGGCTCAGTGGTTAAGAACCCTGGCTGTTCTTCCAGAGGACCCAGGTTGGATCCCAGGCATCCTCATGGTAGCTTATAACTATCTGCAACTCCAATCCCAGGTGATCTGATGCCCTTTTCTGGCTTCTGAGAACACTGCAGGCACTTGGCACATGGGCATATGTAGAGTGCCATGTCCAGGCAAAGCAATCTATCCATACAAATTAAAAATAAAAACAAACACACAAAGTTGAGAATCGTGAAATGAACCATGCTTTCCAATATCTTATTTGTTGACTTTCAGGCGAGCTCCTCCATCACACTTATTTCTTCAGTCATGAGAAAGGATGTGGGATGTCCTGTGTGGTGATGCATGCTTGTGATCTTGGCACTTTGGGAGGGTAGAGGCGAGAGGATTGTGAGTTCAAGGCCAGTCTGGATTACAAAGTAAGACCTTTTCTTAACTCCCTATTGAGGAATGTGGTAGCTCTTATTCTGTTTATATCTATTGCACCTTTTATTTCAATATCCCAAGAACTTTAAGTGCTGGGCTGAGATTGGCTAATGGAGAGAGGCTACAGATTGTGGCACAAACCAAGCCTGGGGGAAGTTTCCGCTCAGACCTGATATGGAGACCAACCATCGCTCTCTGAGTCTCTGGGGGCAAATGTGATATCAAGCAACAGTGTTCTTTGCCCATCTAGAGTTAGATGCTCATGAAAGTGATGGAGCTAAGCAGATTAAGAGCTAGCTGACCCAGCATCTTCTCTGTGAGTGGGCAGACCATCCCTCACTCAGTTACTGAGCACAGAACCACTTAGATCCTGTGACTCTAAAGTCCCATGCAGCCCACGGTGCACTTTTACTGGCTCTGCCCTCAGCAAACTTACAACTATTGCCAAGTGATGTTCACCAAAAACTCAACCCCACATCAGCAGGCTTGGCTCAGCTGTCATGAAGCAGGTCCTACCATAGATTATCCAGGGAGTATGTGACGTGACAGAGGGCAATGCTGCAGAGGTTTGCTGACTGCTGTGTTTCCAGTGGAAACTGCCACTGTCTGTGAATAACTGTCGGAGACCTAGTGTTTGAATGTCCCCAGTCTAAGTCCCCTCCCTGAGAATCTGCTCTTCCCTCGATGTTCTGGGAGAGGAGGAGTCGCTTTTCTTTGGGAACATGGCTGCTGGTAGGTGCCACAGTCAGGTGGAAGGCCCCACACCTAGGAACACTCAGGCAACACTAATTGGACTCGGTAGATTATTAAAAAAATAAAAAGAATATGAAGGCAGGAGGAGGGATTTTGTAGGGGATCCAGGGAGAGTGGGAGGGGCAGGTTAGGGTGGCTGTCGTCAAGCCACATCTTATACACATGTGAAATTGTCAAACAATAAAATATCCTAAAGTAATATTTCCTTTGAAATCCATTAAAGTATGTACTGTGCCCATTGAAGACTTACAACAACAATAACAACAACAATTCTTTCATTCTGAGCTAGTACTGGCTATAAATAAGTGCAATCACATTTTATTTGATACTGCATTAGAGTCCCACAGCATAGCAGAACAAAGAACAGAGACAGACTGAAACAAAGTGAAACAGTCTATACAGGAGATAAAGTACAAAGGTCCCAAACACTTCCTTTTCACATGGCTACAGCATCTGCCTCCACCACTTTCTAACAAAGTGTCTACTGAGCAGCTTAGATGTCAGTTATTTCCTCTCTCTCTCTCTCTCTCTCTTCCTCCCCCTCCCTCCTCCTCCCTCCCTCCCTCCCTCCTTCTGTCCACCCTTCTCATATTTTGCTCTTTCTGTTGCTTTTTAAAAGAAAGGTCTAGTTACATAACCCAGACTATCTTCTTGACCTCATCCTCATCTTCTAATTGTTGGCTTCACAGGCAGATACCATTAGGTCCAAACCCAGATTTGCTTTTACTTCTGACAGACAGGACGCTGAGTAATACATGATTTAATGTCAAGTAAGGGGAGAAAGTCATTTTAAAGTAAGTTTCCCCTACAAATAAACTACTGGGTCCCGAATCAGCTGAATTGAAACAGTATGCAACAAAAGCACTCCTATATTCAGGAGGCAATTGAATATTTTATAGTATTAAGGAACTTAGGTGTTGTTTTTTTTTTTTAAACCTAGAACATTGACATGATTTTTAAAGGAAATTCATGAAGGTTCACATATGTGTTGAGGCAATAATATTCTGTGTGGGCCCTGCTTCCATACAATGCAGAGAAGGGGTCAGCAGGACTTGGTGAGAGTTAAAGCTGGGGATTGGGTGCACAGGGTTCATTATATAATTCTACTTTAGTGTAAGTTCAAATTTTCCATAATGAGAAGTTAAAAAAAGAACAAGCCCAGAAATACATGGCTGCTTGATTGAAGGCTGCTTCATCTCTGCGTCAGTCCTTGGAAAATCTGTGTGTGCTGGGTCCTTTGTTAATTCATAGAGCGATTTCAAATGCCACCGTTTCCCTTCTTAGACTGTGCTGGAACGCTGTGCTTTCGCTATTAAAACCCAATCCATTATTTTGGCTGTTAATGCACTAATATCCTCCAGAATGTTTCTGATGCGCGTTGGGGGCTTAGTCTATTGATTGAACGCATACCCCAAATGATAGGTTGGCAGCCAGGAGCTGGCTTTGACATAGCAGCAATGATGTCCTTTAACCAGTGCCAACCCTGTGAAGGACAGCAGAAAGGTCCACGTGGTCTGGAAGATTATACACTCTGTAAATGCAGATGTCTGCCTCTGGAAACGGTTGTGCTAATCAGAGGTGGATGGCCTCAGACCAAACATCTCAGTAGGCTCATACAAGGAGTGAACAGTTTGCTTTCTCTGACTATAGGAGTGAGGTGCTGTCGTGACTTAATTCTGTGCCTTCTTTGATAGACATTCTGGCCTTTAGTGGATGGATGGATAAATGAGATAGATAGATAATAGATAATAGATAGATAGATAGATAGATAATCGATAGATAGATGATAGATAGATAGATGATAGATAGATAGATGATAGGTAGATAGATAGATAGATAGATAGATAGATAGATGATAGATGATAGATAGATAGATGATAGATAGATAATAGATAGATGATAGATAGATAGATAGATAATAGATGATAGATAGATGGATAGATAGATAGATAATAGATAAATGATGGATAGTTAGATAATAGATAGATGATAGATGGATAGATAGGTAGATAGATAGATAGATAGATAGATAGATAGATAGATAGATAGAGCAAACTGATAGACACAAAACATTGACCAAAACAAACCAAGCGAGAACACAGAATGGTGATTCTCCTTTAAACCAGAAGAACAACTACTTCTCAGAAGTGGGTTAACCATCCGATCAGGGTGGTGCTAGTGGAGCTGAGTTGGTGAGGGCTTCTTTAACAAACAGACTTTGTGCATGCGAGTGAGTCTGGTCTATGCAATAATTTTTAAAATGAAACTATAGCTAGGCCAGTGGTGTTGGCTATCCTCAAAAGCTACTTGGGATTCTTGATTTAAGTAGCTTCTTTGGTTAACTTCATTAGTTTTCTGTAATAGTTTGTTTCTGACATCCAGTCACCTTGATCAACTTTATCTCCACAAGCCTCTCTAAACTTTATCTTCAATCTATTTCTCTTCTAGGGGTTTAGATGATGGTAAATAAAGGTGGAGAGAGAAAGAAGTGGAAAGAACAATAAGTTGCCTTGGGGCTGTGATAGCAATTGTGATGGCTGAGGACCCTCCAATCCCTGAAGACCTAAGGGCCTTGGAAAGCCAGGCTGGGAGGGGACGAGAGTGACCAGGCAAAGAAGCTGTTCTTGGTTTTGGTGCTAAGAAACAGCTCAGATGGAGATTTTAAACATCTTTGAACTTGGGGTGATTGCAAAGTAACCACTTGAGCCAGGATTGCTGATTAGAGAGGATTTGGGAAAGGCGAAGAGGGGCAAGAGGATTAATGACTCATCTAGAATTACAATATAAGGGGAGAGATGGGGAAGGAAATACGGGAGAGGGAGAGGGAGAGGGAGAGGGAGAGGGAGAGGGAGATGCCCACAAGTACCAGAAGCCACAACGGCAAGGCTGGAACTTCTCTGAGCCTTCAAAGAAAGCCAGGTCCTGCTGACATCTGTGAAGGCTCAGCCTCCAAGACTGTGAAAGAACCAATCCCCATTGTGATGGTTTTTATGACAACCCTTAGAAAATGACTCCAAAAGAGAGGGAAAAGGACAGTTCCCCAGTGCAAGGTAACGGAGACGGGGTTCTTCAGAATGAAACAGAATGAGGTGGACGAGAAAAAGGACAAAGGGACAGGTCACTCTGCTCCGTTTAGGTTACAAACAGCCTAAAACAAAACACAAGCAAACAATAAAACCTGTCACCCTATAGCTGTACCTTCTTTAGTTTTAAAAGAAATGATGACCTTGTGCCAGGCCTGTTTCAGCCATTGGGGCCCATGGTGACCTTGTGGTCACTGGGCACCTGGTATCTTGCCTCACCAGGACGGGACCTCTTCCATATGAATTGGCTATGCTCCCAGCCAGCTAGGTGATGGTCAACCCATCTCTTACTCTTACCTGTGCGAACCCCATACTTCAGGGTGTCTCTACAGTCAACCAGGATCTGCTCCAGAGACTCGGGGTGGTCAGACAGCTCCAAATTAAAGCCTTCCATGCCTTCCAGCAACTGGTGTGGGTGGTGGAAGTCCAGAACCTTGGTGGAGCGATCGAACGTCTTGCGGACATAGTTGAGGAGTATGTCCACCACTTCCAGCAAGAACTGCGCAGTTTGCTCCTCCCCATTCTTAGCTGGAAGCAGATCTAAGCAGAGAGGGGAAGCCAAACAGTGATTACCACCTGCTTCGTACTTGGGCTTCCTGGGTCAGCCTGCAGGGGGCTCCGGGGTTTCCTGGGTCAGCCTGCAGGGGGCTCAGGGGTTTCCTGGGTCAGCCTGCTGGGGGCTCAGTTGCTCTCCAGGATATGGATCTACACTGAGATTTGGACAGCCAGTCCCCAGAAGGATGCACTACACCCACAGACATTTGATACATTCCTAGGGCTTCACATACTTCCTAATAGTCGAGACTGCTCATATCGGGGAGGAGTGGAGAGCTTAAGGAAACTTTGAGCAGCTGACCCTGGCAGCTGTCCATTTGCTGAATGGACACCTGGGAGGAACACGATGTGAAGTACTTCTGTTGGTCTCCTGGGGACCAGGTGTCCTGAGCATCTGGCTTGGTGTTAATGATTTGCCTGATCTGTGGGTGGCAGAGGTTGGGGCTTGCTGTAAGTATGGGCTCTAGAAGGTGCCAGAGGGGACCACTGTCTTTCTGTTGGCATCATCCTTTGGGGCCTTAATTTTTTTTAAGGTGTCTGGAAGTAACCTGGACTCTAGGCTCTGTCGGGGGCAGACTTGGAAAGGGGGGTGGGCAGGGAGAAGAGCTGATGGGTTTCTCGAGGGAAGTTTCCAGGAGAGTACACGAATAGGTTGTATGGCCATTCACGGCCTGGCTGTCTCAGAGGTTTAGTGAGGCTGTGGCTTCTGGGGTTCTGTGGGAGCTATGGGAAGTGAGAGCTCCCAGAGCTAGTGAGGAAAGGCTGGTAAAACACTTCCCAAGGCCTGCATTGCAGAGCTGGCAGAATCCACAGAAAGCTCTTCAAAGAGTCTCCCATGTTTAGTCATGAGGCTCAGATGGACAGCTTCTCACAGAGCAGGTTTGGGGCTAGGGGCTTGGGGATTGGGCTGGTAATCTTGGAGGATAAATGCTAATTAAAGAACCATTTTATTCCCTGATCATAAGATTCCTTTAGCTTCTGAGGTTCTTGGAGTCCCTATTTGCCTTTGGGATTGTCTTTAGAATTGAATGATGTACGGATATCCCTCAACAGCAGGGACCTGGGCAGAAAGAAAGGAGTCTGTCCCATCAAACTTCATGAGGGCTCACAGAGAGTAGTGGCATGTGTTGTATAAAGAAATAAAATTTCAGGGGCTGGGGGCAAAGATCAAGACAAACTGTCTAAGCTGGGTGGGGCCCGGGGAGGAACCACCTTGCGCAAACAGGTTGGAGAAGTCGGTCTCTGTGCGCCGGAAGCGGGCACCCTGGTCACTGTTTTCACAGGAAAGCAGGTTCTTGGAGGACTGCCTCTCCCTGAAGGCGCTCACAAGACGACTCTTCTCTTCCAGGCTATTGGTCCTTTGCAAGAAGCCTAAAGTACAAGAAGCTAGGGTCAGAGAAACTGGGAAGTACCCAGCCACCAAAGGCCAGCTGCCTGACCAGGCCACCCGACCAGGCTAACCCTCCAAGCAAGGCTCTGGCTTTTGCTGAGAAGAGAAGCCACTGGAGCGTCTGTGTTTTATATACAGTGACTCTGCACTGCTTGCCTTCAGGCGGGGAGGGGCTGTGTCAAGCGTCATCAGTGACATGGGCCCAGTCATGCAAGAGAGAAAAGCAGCAAGTGAGCCCCATCTCCTCTCTGAACACGACAGCAAACTCAGAATTAAGTTGACTGGACAGCTTCCACTCCAGTAACCCGCCCCAGGATGGGACTTGGAAGGAAGGGACCCAGAGAGGATGCTGCCAACATTGGGTTTGTGGGCTATAGAACCCAGGGTGATGGTTGGGGGGTGGGGGTGAGAATGGAAGAGGGAAGAGGTTGAAGACCAACAGAAGGGGGAAGGGAGAGAGGACAGTAGAATGGAGAGTGAAGACAGCAGAGAGGGGGAGGGGAGGACATCTGAGGGAGCTGGATGGGGCAGGAGAAGGAGGAGGGTGAGGCTAGCAGAGGGAGGAAGGCTAAGTCAAATATCACAAGTGTAATATTTTGTGACTCAAAAATGCAGTGCGCTCTTTCCTGAACCTCTCTCCATTGATAAAAGCGTTAGAGAAAAAGGCTTGAAAGCCACCACATCTCACGGCCTTGACGTGGGCTCAGCTCTAAGTATTTATGGAGCACTTGTAGAAGAGCTGTTTGCTATTTATTCAGGATGAGACAGATGAAGTGAGACCAATCTCCCACCATCCAGAAGCTTGTCTGGCAGCTGGCCACCTCTGTTCCAGCCATGATAGAAAGCTCTCCAAGAGGCATACTGAAATGAACTCAGAGCTCAGGCTGAGATTCAGAGCACTGCACCACTTCCCCCAAGAAGGAGGAGAAGTCTCACTTACCCATGGAGTACAGTGCAAATACCCACAGCGGAGCTCCAGGAAGCAGGCTTGAACCCCAATGGGCTGGAGTTGGGGTTCCTTGCCAACTTGGAGCCTGCTCCCCTTTCCCGGCCAAGCACTGAACCCTGTGCCCTTTCCTCAACAGAACCTCCAACATAGCCTCAAATTTAGCTCCAGAGGCAGCATAATGAAGAGAAAAAAACACGAAATTTCTTGGTGACTCCAAAGCTGTCTTTGTGGAAACCAAGATCTTTGAGATATTACAGAGAAGATTCTAGAGTCCAAAGCCAGGAGACAGTACTCACTCATTCACTAGAAGGATACAGGGTCCTGGCCCCTGACACTGTTTCCTTTGTCCACTACAATGGTTAGAGAGAAGGTCTGGCTGGAGAAACCAAACCCATGTATGTGATTCGGTGAAGGATGGTCCTGCCCATCTAAGGCCTACCCTGGAGCCTCTGCCCAGGCTTCTGGCTCATTCCTGAGAGAACCCACATCTTCCTACTTCGCACCCCCTTTGGAAGCCAGGGGCAGGGAGATTAGGTTTTAGATATCCTCTCCCAGGATGGTTTCCACACAGGCTCACCCGGAGATGTGCTGATGAGACAGGGAGACATAACTTTAGATCTGCGTGCCATTTGGGGCCACCTTTTCTGTAAAGCAAGAATCGGAATTTTCTCTAGATCCCGGTTTTATTTTTCAGGCAGCACATTCATACTGCATTGTAAATTGTAAAAACCAAACCAAACCAAACCAAACCAAACAAACAAAAAAACCTTGGTATGAGGGGCTAGCGAGATGGCTCAGCAGGTAAGAGCACTGACTGCTCTTCTGCAGGTCCTGAGTTCAAATCCCAGAAACCACATGGTGGCTCACAACCATCTGTAGTGAGATCTGATGCCCTCTTGTGGTGTGTCAGAAGATCTATACAATGTACTTATGTATAATAATAAATAAAGTTTGGACGGGAGCTAGCAGAGATCCTAAAAAATTCAATTCTTAACAATCACATGAAGGTTCACAATCATCTGTACAGCTAGAGTATGCTCACATACATAAAATGAATAAATAAATAAATCTTTAAAACCCTGGTGTGATAATGTTAACTGTGCTTGTTTTTGTTTCTATTACTGGGGACTGCTGATGCAAACATTTAATATACAAAGTTGTTTCTTTAACTTTATTTAGGAAAGTATTGTTTGGTTTTGTTTTTAATCATTGAGATCCTTTAAAAATGATCCAAGCTCCTCAGAGCTCAGAGAAGCCCTGCTAGGGACTATTTGCTTCTCCGAGATGGAGGAATGAAATTGAAGGGAGAATAATATTGAGGGGGTGCTTCAACAACAGCCTGACTAGCAAGGGGTCCTGGCTAGGGGTCCCTGAGACTTCCCAGAAATGTCCTATATTCTCTGTTGTTCTATACCCCAGCCACCAGCATTTAGGGCTAGCCTGTAACTGCTGCAGGAAAGAAAGAGAGCTTGAAGTTGTATTGGCTCAAGACATAGATGGCCAGCCACCCACACTCAAATAAAGATGGCCAGTATCCCCCAAAGAACTCCCCGTCTGCTGGTGGCTGTTCCTCATTCTTACTCCCAGTGAGCCTTGTGGAACCAGAGAGTGTCATGGCAGGCTCCAGACAGCTGTTTACAAGCAGAGGGCCAAGCTTGGTGTGGCATAAAGACACAGGGTCACTGGGTGGAGGGGATGCTGAAGCCCAGCACTAAAGCTACTTAAAAAAAAAAAGAGCTCCTCCTCCTTCTTTTTTAAATGGGTACACAGCATATTAACAGATTGCCTACATTTTTTTTTACAAGAAGCCAGAGATACAGAGCACCTGAGGTATCTCTCTCTTTAAAATAGGCAAATAATAAAACCTTAATCACACGTGTGGAAGGACTGTCTGAGCAGCAAGTTCTGGACCTCTACAGAGGAAAGTGATGGAACCCCAAGGGCAGAGGCCAGTTCTTGCCACATGCTTTCCTTTACTCTATGTAGGTCATGCCACTGTGCCTGCAGCGGATCTCCAGCAGAACCCCGGGTTTCTTCCATCTGATTACTCCCTGGGGTTCAGCCTCTGGAGCTGAGAACCTGAGTAGTGACCCCCATGGCCATCCTTGCAGCTTCATTTCCTGGGGTAAGAAGAAGCAGGGCAGGGGATGGGCGAGAACTGCATCTCGGCAAGGCATGCGGATGCTTAGGGGACCTTCCAGGGTGCTGGATACAAGGGTAGAAAGAGACTATTAGATCCTTGGCTGTCAAGGCAATGGTGGTATTAGGTCAAGAAGGTGAAGTACTCATGCAGAAGGGTCCGAGATTAGGTGAGTTTGGGAAAGGGCTGGAGCAGAGGCTGTAGATTCAGGGTCAGCGTTAGTTGACCAGTACACTTCCACTAGCTTAAAATGGAAAGCCAGAGTTGGCCCAAAGCATGAGAAATGAATCCTTAAGTTATTTTGCGGGAAAATCTCGTCCTCTGCTTCCCTCCCTGTCACTCAGGTTGTAACTCTCTTCGTGTGTGTGTGTGTGTGTGTGTGTGTGTGTGTGTGTGGTGTGTACACAGAGAGAGGAAATCTCTTTAAGGATGACAGCCCCCCCCCTCCATGTCCACTGCCTCATGGCATTGGTTGTCAGAAGAGGCGGAAAATGTATCAATAACTTAGAACCTCCACTCCTGTCTCAACTGCTCTAACTTTATCCTGGCCCCTTTCCCTTTCAGGACATCCCGGTTGTCTCCAACAGGACCATTTGGACCTTGTCTTCCAAGAGCCAGTAGCAAGAGCAGCAGGAGGCAGGACGACCACTGTCCCGACTCATCCTCTCCCACAGGCCAGGAGCCTCTAAGACAAGTGGCCTTCACCTGGAGACCCCAGAGTCCCTTCCATTCTGATTGCCAGTCGGTTGCTGCTTGCGGCGACAACGACTGAGGCAGAAGGCGAGAGCCAAAAGGGACCAGGCAGGAAACGGGCCATTAAGCCAGGAATGGCTGGGTGGGAGTGGGAAGAGGCTATTAATAGAACAAAGCTCGGGGCTGTCGACAACGTGGAGACCGCTTCTAGTGTTGCCCACCAATTTTGAGCGCTGGGGATTGGGTCAGGTCCCTAAACCTCTGGGTCCTATGGCCGCAGGGCTAAACTTTTCCAGAAAACGCACTACGTCTCGCAACTGAACAAACGCACGAGGTCTTCGCCACCCGCAAATACTGGACTCCCGGATCCACAGCCCCAGTAAAGCAAGGAGGGCGCTGCACGGCCAAACACGGAAGGACGCTGGTTTCCAAAGGCCCTAAATAACCACTCTTCCCAGCGATTCTAAACAACCACAGACCCGGAAGCAGGGGGAGGGGCATGAGGGTGCGGGAAGGTCAGGCCTCAATAGCACCCACTCCCCTCGGGGCTCCCTGAGCTTCCTAGGCTGGGGAGGGCTCCGCGCCCCGCTCGCTCGGCCGCTATCTCGAGCGCAGCAGCTGACGGATGGCTCTTTAATAAGCCCCTCGTTAATCTTTCCCCGCCTCTCCACCCCCTGCCTGGGGACACCCGTATTTTCAGACCCGATAAGGCTAGAGAATTTTAGACAGTGAAATGTAGTCAGGAAAGCAAATCCTCATTGTTCAGCCGGAGCCACTCAGCTGTGTCCCTTCGAACAAATCTCCCCCCCCCCCGCCCCCGGTTTTTTCCTTGGGCGTTTTCATTTCAGATCCTCTCGTTCCTTTTCCTCTCCAGCTTTCGGATCTGTTTCTCTTTCCTGCTGTGCCAGACAACCACCCTCCCCAACGTTCCCTCCCTACTTGCAGTCCCTTTCCGCACCTGCCCCCCCTTCTTTCTTTCTGCGCCGTCGAAGACCTGCAGGGAAAACGGTCTAACCCGCCCTGCTCTCATCTCCCCTAGAGAGGCTACCCAGAGCTGCAGGCAACCTTTTTCTTTTCTTGGGCCCCAGAAGCCCCAGGAACGAAATCTGAATTACCATGGCAATTAGGTGCAAACCCCACAAGTTGGGGAAGTCACTTTTAATGGAGGGTGGAGGTGGGGGTGGAGGATGGAGTGAGCGACCACGAAGGGTCAGTTACAGCCTTGATAGATATTGCACCTTTGGTCTGTTCGTCGGGAAAATCAGACCGGTTCACACTTTTTTATGAGATTTTACACATTCGAGAGCAGAACGTACTAGTCCAAGCAGCCCAGCGCCGGCGAGGATAGCCTGGCTGCCGCTTGGGGGTGCTGTATCCCAATTTCTGCGGCCATACTGGGTGAAATGAGTCCCCATAACTATGCGGTTTCTGGTTATAAGGACTCCAAAGGAAAAGGCCTCTCCTGCCAAGTGAGAGAGGCCACAGGAGGGTCGGAGCTTCCAAGGGACCCCATCCTTTAGACGCTGGGACAGTAAAGCAGTTAGAATACTAGACCGATAGGTCAGAGTCCCGCTCCGGATGTGGGACTCTCCTACAAATTCAGTCGCTTTTCCCTCGAGACCTATCCAGCCCATGAGGGCCTGTTTACTTACCACAGATCTTCAGGCCCAGTTTTCTGGTGCATCCATGAGCTACGCCACACCAAGTATCATACGCTAGGAGCAGAGAGAGAGGGGTGGAAATTAGAGAGAGTCTGACCAATAAGAAACTGGGTAGAGGGCAAAGGTTTTCGCGAGGACTGTGGAGGTCTCCACGAAAAGCCACAAAAAAGCTGTTCTGAAAGGAGAAAGGAGCTACCCTACATCTTTGGTTCAGACAGAGCTCCCAGCTCTCCTCTCGTTTCCTGCCTACTGTTGACTTCAGGTTGCCTTGGAGAACGGGGGCTCGCAACCACGGACCCTAACCCCAAGCGAACCCCACCAAGGCAGAGGCGAACTCAACGTACAAAGATCCAGACCTTAGCACTGGCGTGACCCAGCACCCATCCGCCCGGCCCAGCCCCAGGTCCCAGGCCTTGGACTTGAAGGGCGACAACACACCCGCTCAGATAGGGAACACAGAGGCATCTGGGACCCAAACGTCTCATAATTTCTTGGCGGGTCTCCAGCCGAGTGGCAGCTTAAAATAAACTGGCATGAAATGGGGTCGCTGAAGAGTTCAGGAATTAATTGGGTGAAAAATAGTATTTGAGTAGATGATCGGACTCGCATGGCTGCTCCAGTCAGACTGGGGGGCAAGAAGACAATAGTGCGCCAGCCATCCTGTCCTCAGCCCCCCCCCAACCCCCTTCGCAACCTGCCCCTCATTAACCCTTCCTCCCGACTTCTAGAGTCTGAAGCTCGCTGGTGCGAGCACCTTTCCTCCGGGTCTGAAACGCGGGCTGCAGGACTTGCCCTCCCCCACCCCCCTGCCCTTTCTCCCAGGCCATTCTCAAGGCGTTCTGGTCTACCGGTCATTCGCCTTAACTCCCCAGCAAAGAATGCAAAGAGGGAGAAGCCTTCCTGTAGACTCCAGAGATGGGCCCTAGGAGAAATCCCCTCCCTATCCCTCCAAGCAAGGCGTCTCCCATCCTCCACCCCAGCGGTGCGGGAGTGTTAGCTGCGATAAGCAGAGTGACATCCATTAAACCTCAGGCACAACAGAGCTCCAGAGGGGCGAAGAACCGGCCTGACGTCGTGAGACAGTATGTCACGGTAGGAATTCCAGTGACAGACAGGAAATCTGTGTAACACCAAGCCCCTAATAAGTACCTGGAGCATAAAGCACTACTTCCACCGAGTATCTGTGCTTTCTCTTTAAACTCCAATCTCATCTAATCACCAGAAGAACCCAGGAAAGGGCTGTAGGTCTAAGACTCAGGTGACAAAAATCATTTCAGTGCAGAGGCTACAGTTTCTCAAGGTCACTTGGCCTGAGGTTGGTGTTCAGAAACATTCCAGTGCTGTCCCCCATGCCCCAAGTTAGGCGTTAATAAAAAACAGGAAGGAAGAGAGATGGGGTCTAGAACCCCTTTGTTGTGGCGAGTTGAGGATGCCTTTTCTATAGGCGATAGGCAGGAGGGCTCCTGCTTGCCAGGGGGTTGCTGGGATAAGGTGTGATGGTGCAAGGTGTGTAAGATGTATACTGGAGCAGAAAGGGATGCCTTCTGGTAGACCCTGCAGAGGCAGAGCCCAACAGCAAATTGGGTGAGTGGGGGTGTGTCTTCCAGGAAGGACAGAAATTAGACAGAGCAGGCAAGCTCTTCCCAGGCTCTCCAGTTAAGGGTTAGGGGTTCCCAGGGAAGGGTTGTTCTTCCCGGGCAGTGTGGTGGTGGTGGTGGTGGTGGGGTGTCCTTAGATCTCTGGCCTCTATTTAGGTGGTTTCTGGAGGTACCACACCTTGTATGGACTCAGATCATCGCCTCAGCCTTTGCTGAGGCTGGGCATTTGAGGACTGTGGGGGTAATCTGCTAGGATGTAGGGGTGCCTAGTGTGGAGGGTGGCCCCCAACCTTGCAGAAGGAATAACTGTGTGTGTTGGGGGATAAAGACTGGAGTTAGATGTGGGGAGGACTGGAAAATAAATTTATCCAGGTCCAATCTACAGACAAAAGGGGCGCAGGCCTCAAGTTCGGCAGGGCCAGCTCCCACCGCTGGTGCCACCGCCAAGGCCTGGATCATGTGCCAACGGCACTGAGGGCTCTCCCTGAGATCGGCTTTGTTGTGTGGACAATTGTCGCTTGCCTGTGTGTAGAAAGCGGGGGCTGCTAAGAGAACTGCAGGGTGGCCTGAGGACTTAGGGTCTCCTGCCTCAGAGTCTGCACCAAGAAATTCAAAGGGGCCTTCCTGCCTCCTTCTTGCTTCTTGTGTACAGGGGAACTGGTGTTTTCACGGGGCTTACAATAAGTGCCATAAAGACGCCAACAATAAAGCACTCTCGACCACACAGATCTCCAGCAGTTCCTCTTCTGTAGAGATTCTGCCCCCCCCCCCTGGAGCTGATAGATTTTTGGGGGGAGAGGAGTGGTGAAAGACTTAACCCCAACATGGAAAAAAGATAAACAATCCCATGACTTCAGTCCTCTATGTGGAGTTAGAAAGTCAGGCTGAATTAGAGACAGATCGGATGGGGAAGCATAAATGCCCTTTTATCTGGTTTCTCTGTTCTCCCCAAGACTTGTCACCTGCTGACAGGTCTCTAGAAAAAAAAGCACAGGGGTGCTTTTGCCTCCTGGCTTGCCAAGCTACGTCTCCTCCTAGTTAGCTGCCACCCCGCCCCTCCCCCGTCACTCTGGATGATGCTAAATGCCCCTCCCTCGCCTTTTTTTTGTCTCTAAGATGTAATTAATTGAATCTCAGGCAGTTTTGTGCACCTTTTACGCCCCTGGCTTCACCCTCACTCGTCAATAGCTAGACGCAAATTTGGAGCAATTAGGGACCCAGAGTTTTCTAAAAGCTGCAATTAACGTCGAAATTTCCCCTGATTATGGACTGTGAGTACAGCGCTGGGGGCGGGGTGGGGGAGGGAAGGAGAGGAGGAGGTCAGGTCTAGTCTCAAACCTAAAGCTGGGAAACTGTTCTCGCCGAGACTCCGGGTGCCTCACACTGCCCCTCTGTTCTGACCCCTGTTGTCCCGTCAGACAAAAAACACAACACAGCTTTTTGAACGTCTCTGCCCCGTAGACCCCAAAGATCTTTCTTGCCCGGCCCTTGTGAAGTCCTCGCTGCTCTTCGGTGCCCTGGGAGTAACCTCGCATCCCTGGCAGCCAAATGACCTCTAAGCAGGAACCTGGGATAGGGCCCCATTTGTTTCTCAGCCTCCATCATTTCTACGCTCTCCTTTCGCGTTCCGACAGCGCAGCCTCCCGCAGTGCCAGCGCCCCCACCTTCGCTGCAGTCCATTTAATAGGAAACTGGGGCAGGACCTACTTGTAGGGCGCAGGTTGGTAGTATTAGGATCCGCTCCCGCGTTCGAGGAGGTTGCAGGCGAAGGAGTGGAAGATGCCATCAGCTCGGTGGTCTTGGGGGTCTCTACAGTTAAAGGGTCCCCCGCGGACTGGGCGCAGGAACAGGCTGCAAACAGAAGGGAGAACGGTGCCGGGATAGCTTCTAGGTCCTGCGGCCCGGGGCACCGAAGTCTCGGAGACAGAAGGGAGACCAAGGGCAGCGAGCTGGCTGGGTCCTGGTGCGCGGTCGGTGGGAGGGGGTGGGGAGGCGCTCGCTAGCTCCGGGACTGGGGCGCAGGCACAGTAGCCCCGGGCGACTCTCAAGTCTAGAGGCGCAACGGGGTGCCCCAATGAGGCTTACAGCGAAGGGGCGCCGGAGGCGGGTGCAGGACGCGAGGGATGGGGTAAAGATAGGGCTAGGAGCACTAGGGAGCACTCATCGAGCGAATTCCAGCCCAGCCGAGAAAAGCCCCATTGGGCTCCCAGCAGCCTGGTGGACCGACAGAAGAGGAGGGGGGGGGGGAGGGCGTGCGGGGCGGGTACGTCTGGTTCGATGTCTGGTTCCCGTTGTTGTGTCTGGCCAATTCCTTGGAAAGAAGGAGCTCACAGCGTTGGGGACGGGGACTTTGGTGAGACAAGGTGAGAAGAAATAGGTCCCCCGCCCCTCAGGACTTGACCCGCTAAGAATCAGTCACCTTGCACTCCAGACAGCCAAAAGGCAGTGTGTCGGAGCCTTGCTGATCAGTTTCTTGTCCCACCTCGTTTCTAGCTTTCTCAACCCTAGGGCGAGGCTCCGTCCCAGATTCACTGTTTCTACTCTACCTAGTCCCCAGAGTTCGTTTCACTGAGCCAGAGAAGGTGGCAGAGGGTAAAAAGGAGAACATCACCCGGTGGCGAATTTGCGCCTAAGGCGCAAGAGACCTCGGATAGAAGAGTGCGCGGCTCCCCTATTTGGTGTTTGTTTGAGGACAGACTGAGGGAGAGAGGGCGAGAGAGGAGGAAGAGATGGGGAGAAGGAGCAGGAGAAAGAATGAGAGGAGCGGGAGGAGAGCGCTAATCTGGGTAAATCTAAGACCCCGCAGAGCGCAGTCCACCAGCCGCCTTTTGCGTGTCGTCCCTCGGGCCGAGCATCTGTCCCCCCACCCCGCCCCGCGCGCTCTCGCAGCTCCGCGGGCGGCGGTGGAACGCGGGTGCTGGGGAAGTAACAGGTTATCGCTCCTCGCACCTTGTGCCGCTGCTACCCAGGCGCGTATCCGACAGCCGTGAGCTCCGATCCCCCAAGCGCAGGCAAAAAATGGCTCTGGGGTCACTTCAGCCCCTATGTGTCCTCCCGAATGAAATTGATAAGGGTTTCAAGAGCGAGGACGGCCGGGGATGGGGGGTGTGTGTGCGCCAAATCACAGCTGCGACAGCTGGCGGGAAGCATTCGGCTGTGGAAGGTGGGCGACAGGCGCGCGCTGGTGGGGTGAGGTAAAGGGCTGGACAAGAAGCCGCAGGCTGAGGGCACAGGGTTGAATAATCGAGGCTGGCCTTTGGCAAGTCCGGGCGATCCGGTATTTACCCACCTCGGTTCAGCGACAGCGAGCTGGACCCTCCCGCGACTCCTCCGCGAAGCGTCCCCGGCTCGGCTCGGCTCTGTCACAGGCGTACGTGCTGGGTGTCACCCCAGGGCTGCTTCCTTGCTTGCACGATTCCTGGTCCGGCACGGGAGAGCCTGAAGAAGAGAGAGGGATCCGGAGAGGCGGCCGCTGGGCTCGGGGGAGGCGGGGGCGGAGTGGGGAGGCGGGGACCCGCTCGGCGGGGGGAATCACGAGGCCGCTGCTCGCGGGGGCAGCTCGTCCGCGGAGCGCTGGGGCTCCTTTGCAGGTGTCTGACTGCCTCTGGAGCTTTGTAGGGTGATTATAAATCCAGCTCACGGGTTTGCGACCAGAAAGGGGGTGGGGAGGGAAACAAAGTCCTATGAGTAATCCAGAATGCACTCAGCACGCTCTGTTTTTTTTTTTTTTTTAATTATTTTTGAGATAGGCGATGTTGGGTGAGGGCAAGGGAAAATATAATTTCTACGAAGAATTTTGCCTCACTGGGCGATTCTTCCTTCTCTTCTTCTTAGCTTTCCTTCCCGTTTCTTGGAGAAGACTAGAATATTTGCTTTGCCTTGATCAACCTCCCCTGGTTGTCCAGAATTGGCGATTTCAGGTTTTCTCTGGGTGGTGTTCTAGGGAGCGCTCTACTGAGCCAGTATGGCTGTACAGGCAAAGCGGAGATGAGGGGACCACCCAGACCCTGGAGTTTCTGCACTCCAGTTTCTTCATCCAATCCATCTCCAAACTACCTCGTTCGAACACAGCTACCTGGCACCACAAGAGGCAAGGGGTCTATTTCCTTTTCTCTGAGCCCTCTCCCTGGAGAGGGGTAAAAGAAATCTTCGTAATTGATCATGTCTGAAGGTTAATAACACGCACGAGTGCCGCTCCACACGCCTGGGGAAGCAGAGCATGGAGGGTGGCTCCGGGAAGCCAGGACCGCACTCCTTGTCTTGGCCCGCTCTCCTCGCTTCTTTTCAGTTTCACGTTGTTCAATGATTCTCTCTTGGCAATATTTAAACACCTTACTGAGCGGGGTGAAGTCCCCCACCATAAAAAGGCGGCATTGGAAAAATTTCCACCAGAGGGCGCCAAACACACAGAGACCCCCGTGCTGGCGGCCTTTTCCCTGGTGCGCCCCAGACAACACCTGGAGATGCCCGCCAGGCTTTGGAACTGCCGGCCTCTTCGAGCCTTCCCGCAGCTACCTCCTGGCTTTCTTTTTCCTCTCCATCCGTTTCTTATTCTTTGGAGGCAAAACAAACTGGATTTTTGGGCCTGTCTGAGTGATGGGGAGTAATCTATGATCGCTTTACTCGTTTTCATAGTGATTTCCCTCACATTGTGGCGCAGCAGATGGGTTTATTCATATGCACCTCTGGGTCTTCGATGGTTTATCCCAGGTCTGTCTCTTTTTGTGTGACTATCTTAGCGACTTTCATCACCACGCAACGGAAACGTCAAAACCAAATCGTTTAAATCACCGAAATTTTCGTGAGGGAGCTCGAAGCCTCAGGGCTGGGAGGATACGGTCTGATCAACAAAAGGGATTGAAGTAACCGCGCTGCTCCTTGTGACCAAAGAGAACATTGCTATTTTCTCTCGGCCTCACAAAAAAGCCCCCCTGCACATTTTAAAAACAAAAAGCACCCGAAGGGTGGGCTGAGCTGAGCTGGAACAGAAGTTCCCCTGCGCTCCTGGTTAGGTAGGTGTGTGTGTGTGTGTGTGTGTGTGTGTGTGTTTCACGAAGGAAATGTCCTCTCAAAACATGCACCTCAGAGCTTTTCAGAATATGTTGAAACTGTTTACGGGGAGGTGAACTCGGAGTTTCTTCCATGCCCCCTTTTCCGGCCTTCGTTAAAAGATATAGTGACATCAGTCAGGAATCTGGGTGTCACTGACTAGTCTTAATCACTCAAGACTCGCTGGTCAGAAGGGAGGAAGCATAAATCCTCCGGACCCTACGTACCCACAGTTCTGCCTAGGCGCGGCCTTCCTCTGTCTCCTTAATCTTCTGTAAAGACGCTTCACCTGTGGCACTGGATTGAGAAAATTTCAACCATGTCTTTCTTTGACCACGGAATTAAAAGCTCTCACTCCCAGGGCTTTAGCAAAAACCACGTGGAAAAGAAAAGAATATTCTACAATAGTAGATATCACAAATTAAACCAGGCTGGGTCCATCTTTAGGTCTCTCTCCCTCTCTCTCTCTCTCTCTCTCTCTCTCCCTCCCTCCCTCCCTCCCTTCCTCCCTTCTTCCTCTCCTCTCTCCTTTATGACGGGGAGGAAAAGAATGAAGGCTTCTATTTGTCCTTAATTTGAAAGCGTATGAATAGTAGTAACCAATTGAACGATATTAGCGACCATTTGATTTATATTATCTTTGCATTCATGAAGATGACATTCCGGTGAGCCAGGAGAAAGGTAGACTGAGGGACTCATGACTGAATTAATCTCTGATTATCTGCTACTCGAACTCAAGACTCTTGGGCTCAGCGGGATATTAAAAACCGAGGGCCTAGAAATCTACTCAGTTCCGGTACATCGAGTTTCGCGTCAAAGAGAAGACTTCAGCACCGAGGACAGTGTCTGTCGTTAGGGGCTTTCCAGGGTATTCACTGCAGGTGCCTGGCCAACCTCCTGCCCCGCCCCAGGCTGGGCCCCACCTTCTTTTCCCTTTGCAATAAGAACTGTTTATTTTTGCCTGATGGAGATTGTGGGGTGGAGCGTCTCGCCCACTCCTTTCTTCCCCGCCTAAGAATTTGGACGGACAGACGACAGCTGTCCTTGGCATTTGGATCTTTGGCTTTTAGCTCTTCAAAAACAGTATTTGGAACCTATATTTTTATCTGGGGTTTTTATTCTTTTTAATCTTTATACTCCCAGAGGGGGATGCTTAGAGAATGGGGGTGGAAAAAAGACATCCTCTCCAGGGACTCGAACCGGTGGTCAGGGGTGGACCGGAAAGGTGTGGTGTCCGGCCAGCTGTTTCGTTTGTATTTTGATCTAAGAATTAACTCTTTGTAGACATGAGGAAACAAAGCTCTAAGGCACAAAAGGGCGGAGAAATAACCACGGCTGCGTTCTTTCTCCCTCCTCCGGAGGTTAGGGGTGGCCCGCCGCTTGCTCACTTATTCTGTCTACCAAGGACAAAGTTACCTAGGTCAACAGTAACAGACGGGGACAAACATACTACGTCCACTTTGCCCGGGACATTTCAAGATACTCAGAACGTGTTGGGGGAAGGGGGCTGGGTTTTTCGAAAAAGAAAAAAAAAATCTTGTGGGAGGAGCGTTAGGCGTGGAAGAGGCGCCCCAACCGGCTTCCGGGATTTCCCCCTTTTTGCTTAAAATATTTTCGGTCAAGGTGAGTAGATAAGAAATGTCAACTGATTTTTGACGCACTTCGCCTTATTAGCTTCCAGGAACAGTAATTTAGAACCGTGAATTCTAGTTCATTTTAGCTGGGTCATAAAGGTCTTATTTAAAGTATTTATATTATGATTTTTAAAAAAGACTAAGAAAGCAAAAGGAAAAATGGCAGTGCTTGCCTTTAAATGGTTCTTTCAGAAGAAGGGGTAGGGAAGCGTTTTAAGTCAGACTGCAGGTACCTTCGCTGTGTGTCCATATTTTAAAGACAGATCTCCGAGTCTTTCTGGCTTTCTTTGGAGGGCCCTAATACACACCCCATCCTAACAGAGAACAGGCTGGAAAGGGTTAAAAGGGTGCAGGGGACGGGGAACAGAGCTCTAGAGAGGATTCTGGAAATTGCAGTAATTTCTCGTGCAGACCTGTTTTCTTCAAATAATGTCATATAGCCGTTTCTTTTTGATAGTCCGAAGCTGAAATCGAACATAGATCTAGCAAACAAGCAGTACTGGGGCATTTGCATTATTTGTATAAATCTAGAAACGCCCACTTTTCGCCACCCCAAGCAGTCACACAGTGACCAGCAGGGGGCGATAGATTACAATTCCTGAGAACAGCAGCCCCAAACAGCCGGTCTTCAAGGGAGCCTGGCAGGCTCTTTCCATTTCCTATGCATCTCTGCCATTTTTTTTTTCTTTAAAAAAAAAAAAAAAAGACAAAACAAAACAAAACAAAAAACAAAGCAGAATCTCTTTAAACGCTGAGAAATGCCCCAGATGTGACCTAAAACACCTAGAGTCGTGTGTCCCTTTGATGAAAGAGGACAGGCAGCGTGGCATCCGCTTCTTTTCTTCACCGCTGTATCCTAAAGCTGGTCTTAAGGAATCCTTTGATTGTAAGCTAGAAACAGCCTCGCTGTAAAGCAGATAGCACAGACCTGAATACCGATGCGAAACAGAGGATTATTTTTTAGAACCTGAGTTGGTGAAAGAGTACAAGACAGGAGACTAAAGTAATAGTTCATTTCTTTTTCTGTTGAAAATACTAGGCATAATTCCTATTTCCAGACTCACTGTGTCTGGACTGTTTATGAGAAGGTTCTGAAGTGCTGTGACTTAGTCATGGAGAATCTGGTTATTTAAACTTGTGGGGTCAGGTGTGGCTCCTTCCCAGGCATTGACCAGTGCTCAGGGGGAGAGAGAACCTTAACGGGAAGGAGGGTTTGTTCCAACTGCTGAAGTTGTCAGTCCATTTTCTGTAAAGGGCTTATATTTAACAGCTCACTTGGCTTATGATGAGCATACTGTAGGTTTTCCTAACATAGTAAGGGAGATCCACCGTAGTTCAGTTGGAAGACCAAAATCCTATTTTCTTTTGACCAGATTAGTCAGAGATCTTTAGATCCATTTAAACTGAAATTTTTGGAGGTCACAGATATAAAGATGAAATAAGAATTATTATCTTAGCTGGGCGTGGTGGCGCACGCCTTTAATCCCAGCACTCGGGAGGTAGAGGCAGGCGGATTTCTGAGTTCGAGGCCAGCCTGGTCTACAAAGTGAGTTCCAGGACAGCCAGGGCTACACAGAGAAACCCTGTCTCAAAAAACCAAAAAAAAAAAAAAAAAAAAGAATTATTATCTTCTTCAGCCGGGCGGTGGTAGCACACGCCTTTAATCCCAGCACTTGGGAGGCAGAGGCAGGCAGATTTCTGAGTTCAAGGCCAGCCTGGTCTACAAAGTGAATTCCAGGACAGCCAGGGCTATACAGAGAAACCCTGTCTCGAAAAACCAAAACCAAAAAAAAAAAAAAAAAGAATCATTATCTTCTTACTGGGACTTGTTTCAAGTTTATAGCTTGGAACCAAGCCCCAGAGTGGGAGGAAACTTCAAAGTTCTTCACCTCTCTACCCTTCCCTTGGTGTTGGGTTTAGCCATGTGATTTGCTTTGGTCATTGGTACAAACCTGACCTTCAAACTCATGAGTATTGGGGTGGTGTGCTATGCCCATCAGTATTACGGTTACAGCTGGCAGCTTTAGTTTTTTACACCAAGAGGGTTAAAGGGAGCCAAGGTGGAATTTAGAGAATTGTGGCCTGGGTTGAGACAGAAAGAGGACTGAGTCTTCCCTGAGGGTGTTTGGCTGAGGATAAGCATCATTGATGTTTCTTGAAGAAAATGTTAATTTCATGGCAAAAATCTTTGTCAACACATCTTAATGTTTATGCATTTTAAAATGACTAGAGCTATGCAGCCCACATTCCAGTGCATGGCCCTTACCCCCAAGAGCTATGCAGCCCACATTCCAGTGCATGGCCCTTACCCCCAAGAGCTATGCAGCCCACACTCCAGTGCATGGCCCTTACCCCCAAGAGCTATGCAGCCCACATTCCAGTGCATGGCCCTTACCCCCAAGAGCTATGCAGCCCACACTCCAGTGCATGGCCCTATGCAGCCCACACTCCAGTGCATGGCCCTATGCAGCCCACACTCCAGTGCATGGCCCTATGCAGCCCACACTCCAGTGCATGGCCCTCACCCCCAAGAGCAGATGGCAGTACTAAGTGATTTCAGCGGATTTTAGAGTACAGGAAGTTAGGAAGGAAAAGTGGTCTTGGGAGGTACTGGAGGAGCTGGAGGGAAGAGGCTGGGGAGGGGGGACTTAACCAAAATGTATTACATTCATGTATGGAATTCTTAAACTAGAAATAAAAAAACTAAGCACAATGGCTAAAGCTGCCAGGCAGGAGTTTGGGTCTTCCCCCTCGGTCGGTCGGAGGGCAGCTGGACAGAAGCTGTGTCTGAGGAGGTTGGATGGAACCCACTGTTGTCCACAGTTCCCAAGCCCAGCAGGCCTATGAAGGACTTTATCTGCTCTTGGAGAACAGGCCAGTGGCTACAGTCTTCTCCACTGTAGGGGGGGGAGCCCCCCTGGGAGAGCCTCAGAACCATCAATGGTGACAGCTCCCACCCAGTCACACCTCTCAAGCCCAAGCCCACCCCCCACCCCCTTCTGCCAAAGAGATTTTGGTTCAGTGGGAAGAACCAAAGACATGACGTCATGGAGGCTGCTGACCTCTAAGGGTTTTTGCTTCAGTCACAGCAGATTCAGGTACCCCCCCCCCCAAACTGCCAAGGGACCTCACTTTCACCATAACAATTTCTGATGATTCTCAGGCCATTCCACCCAGTTACAACGGAAGCAGTCTTCAGTCTAGTCAGGGAGAAGTGCCTCACTCACCTATGATACCTGGAGTGGGTGGGTCTAGAATTTCGACTGCAGACTGTATAGCTAAACAGAAAGACTGATTTCTAGAAGTCATATAAGTAGCCCGTTCTCATTCTTTGAGTAAGGTGAAGGGTATGATGCTGTCATCTGGGCCTCATCCAGTGCGTTGTTCAGCTTGTGTCGCCTAGGTTCCAATAACCCCCCTTTGGTGTCTACTGTCTATAGTCTTTATATCAAGTGGGGGTTCAGGTTTGAGCTGGTTACTGGGGGACATCTTAGACTCCCCTTCCCCTAGCCCAGCTCCAGGCACTATCAACTAGACAGGAGCTAGAAGAGCCCCAGGGAGTAGGCTGCCGCAGGGTCTGTGGAGGGTTGATGCCGGGGAGAGTAGGGACAGCAGATACTAGAAGGACTCCACACATGTTGCAAGATGAGAGGGGTGGGGAGCTGCAAGTGCTGCTGACACAAGGCTGGTGAGCACTACAGACACTAGTCGTGGAGTTCCAGAAGGCTGGCTGTAAGGAGCTAGATAACACTAGGGGCACAGGGTCCCAACACACTTAGCACAGAGATGTCACACCAGTCACTGGTGCTGGGCCATTGCTCTTTAAAGCCTAGAGTCTAAGAGTTCTAGATTCCAACAGCAGAGGCAGAGAGACACAGACACTGAGGAGAGTTGCTCTTTGTAGCTTCTGTCAAAACAGAGCAAAAGATCCCCCTCCTCTGGGCTGATTGATAATAGAGTCCCAGGATTGCTTTCTGTTTCTTGGTGGTGTTTAGAGACCTATGTTTCTGTCTCTCTGTCCCTCAGTTTTTCAGTATGACTAGGAGAATTTCAGCCCTCATATTATAGATGATAGGTCTCATGGAAATTGTGTTCATTTTTTTTTCAGATTTATTTTTACGTATATGAATGTTTTGCCTGCATGTATGTGTGTGTGTTACATGCTTGCCTGGTGCCCACAGGATTATCTCATTGAACTGGAGTTATAGGCAGTTGCAAGCCACCATGTGTGTGTTGGGGACTGAACTTGGGCCTCTGAAGCCACCAGTGATCCTAATTGTGGAGACATCTCTCCAGCCCCATTTGTGTGTGTGTATGTGTGTGTCTGTTATGGATTCTCATTTAATTACTATATGTCCTCTGCTTTATACATGAGGTTATTTAAGGCCAGAGAGGTTCTAGGTCTTAGCAGCAAACATGCAGGGGAGAAGTGGGAAGGCAGCTCTCTCTTTTCCTCCACCCCCAGTGCCCCGTGCTCTGCTCTTTGACACATTCAAGTTCTGTCACTCATAACTATTTGGCCTGGAAAGACAATTCTCTCAGGGGCTCTGTAAGAAGGGGGTTGGGGTATCAGAAGAATACAGACAAGGTTTCATTCAACCGAAGTAATCTGTTATGGTTTTGTATATCTTCTCCCTGGGGAGTAAATGTTATGGTCTCCAAGACCTGTTGGGGTTTTTAAGTTAACTTCATCTGGAGAGACCCCCCCCCAAAAAAAAAACCCCAAAGTTTAAATCAATCAGACTTGAAGTTAACATTTCCACTTCTCTTTTACTGTTTCAACCACCTAACACTTGGAGAGGAGAGACAAGATAGAGAGGGGAGATGACATCTTTAGACTACTTGTGAGTAGGGGGTTCTCGAGTTCCTTGGGGGGCAAGTTTGATCTTCTTAGTCAGGATATCTAACTTCTTCTTCTTACCTCTTTGCACTTGTGCTGACTACTTGACAAACTACAATAAACCAACCACCAGCCAGCCAAAAGGCCTACAGGTAGGAAGACACATATGGAGCTACCGGTCTCATATGCCCCCTGGTGGCTCAAGTAGCCACCAATCTTTTAGGGAGAGATATCTTACAAAGCCTTAGAGGTAATTCTTACCACCCAACCAGAAAAAGACCATATTAATATAGAGGCATTACCTATAAAAAAAGGTAATACCCAAGGAGACCCTAAAAACCCCCATCCAAATCACCCTGAATTCTGGGGGCCACTGTTAGACTTAATACTCACTGCCTTGATTGGCTCTCCAGTGAAGCTATCTGGGTACCACAGTGGACTCTATCAAGGGAGAAGCTTAGAGCCCTCACACAGCTGGTAGAAGAACAGCTGTTGCTACAACACTTCCGCCCCTCCCGCAGTCCATGGAAGACCCCATGTTTGCTATTAAAAAAAAAAAAAGCTCAGGGAAATGGAGATTATTACAAACTTTGAGGGCAACTAATAAAAACCACATGAGTCTGGGGCTCCCCACAAAGAGAGCGACCCCACATCTCAGCCATCCCTGCCAACGTTCCCCTATTAGCAATAGACATAAAAGACTGCTTTTTCCCCCATCCCTCTCCACCCCTGAGACTGTGAATGCTTTGCATTCTCAGTACCCTCCGATTGACAACTCTGGCCCAGCCTCACGATATGAATGGACTGTTCTCCCGCAGGGGAGGGTTAACATTCCAACCATTTGTCAGGAGGCTGTAGCCACTGCATCAAAACCCTATTTAGACAAAGGACTCAATATATACCACCACATGGATGATACATTATTATGGGGAGACTCTTCCACCTCCCCCTCCCAACTTAAGGACCAGCTTATACCTTCCCTATCTGCCCTAGGCTTCAAGATAGCTCACTGCCCCACAGTACAGCACACTGGAAAAGGAGTAAGATATCAGGCCCTTACCTCTGGGGAGTGTACAAGAACAGACTCATGGTAAGGCTGAGGCACACAGGAAGGCAGTCAGCAAACAGCTTGATGCTTGTTATGCTACATGGTGCGAAGGCTGCCCTGTGCCCCTTGAGGAATGAAAATTGTTCTTACTGGTTTGTTACTCAGTGTCTGGCCCTTCCTGAGAGGAAATGTAAACAGGAACTTGGTGGGCTTGCTGAACCTTAGAAAACAATAAGGACTTAGATGCTTGCTGAACTCATCGCTTATGCTTCAAAGAAAAATACTGTAACAAAGTGAATGACCTCTAACATTCTGGATGTTGAAAACTAGGGCTAAAATGGGTTTAAAGCAATCTGAGAAAAGAGCATATGTCTCTTGGAATCATCAGATCTGCTTTCAACATTACCAGTGATTGAGCCACTATGTAAATGTAAAGTATAAAGGTAGAGCCTTTTCTCAATAAATGCACAAGCTATCCTGATTCACGGTCAGATTCTGTCTGAAGCCTCTCGATAACTTCAAACCTCCCCTTTGGAATCTGAACCCTGCTGGAGCTGAACTCGTGCCCATCTTAGCTCAACAGTGGGGCTCAACAGGCACCTCCCGATCCCCCGCCCACTAGCCTCCCTGCCTGATCCCGATCCCCGCCCACTAGCCTCCTTTCAGCAGAGTTGCTGATCATCCAGGGAGGGGTCTGGGTACCCCCTCTTAGTGCTGTCAAGGTTGTGTGACTCACAGAGACGTGATTCCTGGAGAAGGCATGTTCTGATGGGGAATTCAGACGCATGTGGGAAGAGAACGGAGCCCCTAGGATGAGCCGACACTGTACAGTTCCTACTCTCCTCCTCTCTGCGAGGTCATCTAGTCACGGGACTTTAAATGCCGTTCCTATTTATGAGTATTCATCTCCCCCCCCCAACATTATAGGTTCATATGTTTCGTGGAGCTTTTCCACTTACATTTTAAATAACAGGTACTCTAAAGTATTCCAAATTAAACTCTCGATTCTTTCCCCAAATGTATTATGACCTTTTCCACCTCAGTAAATGAGAGAGAGAGAGACATCTCCATCTTTCTAGCTGGCGTAAGCAGACATCTTGGATTTATCTCTGTCTCTGTCCTTTCAATTGTGGTAAGTCATTGGACCTTCAAACTTCATCCACATCTCAGGTTCTGCTCCTACTGCCCTCATTCTCCTCCCCACAGCTGGCAACACTAGAATCCATGATGGACTTTCTCTGTATGATACTCTCTGAGGTCCTTGTGTACAGGTAGGCCCAGGTCTTTACCTGCCACTGTTACATTCAAAGTACTTCTAGGGTCCCGGTGTTAGTGGAGCCCATGTAATTGCAGTGTTTCTGTTGTGATGTATCCACCAGAGAAGACCACTCAGACATGGGTTCAAGCCAACAGAAGGTCTTTATTAGCCGGCCAGCGACTGCACTGGGTGTTAGGGACCAGTGTGCAGTCCCAAACCTTTCTCAGGGTGACCTTTTAAGCACAAAAACCACATCCTGGATTGACATGGCTCAGTTAACAAGAACAACTAGCCAGAAGTAGAACTACACAGAAGTCAAAAAGCAAGTAGTGCATTTAAGGACTTTCCCAGAACTATGGACTTTGATGGATTAGGTTTTTGTTTTCATTTTTGGCAGGCGGTGCTGCCTGCTTGCTAGGTTCCCATGCCTGAATGAGAGGGCAGTTATGGTGTAAGTCATGCTAAGGTCTGGGCCCTGTTACATTACCAGTGCTCAGGCCCCCAGGATGCTGGACTTCAATCTGGAAATGCTGTTCTGTGCTGCTCTTCTTGCTGTTTTCCTGTTGTAGGCATCCTTCCATCTCAGGGGCTTTGCAGCCATCACCTGACTGTAGAGTGCCCCCTGACTCCTGCTATGCACAAGATTTGTCCCTTCACTGTATTTAATATTAATGAGGGTTTCTACTCTGCCTTGGATCATTTACTTTCCAGATAAAAGACCACAAAACTTTTATACCTATAATAAGCCCTTGAAGCACTAGATATAGGCAGATATCAATTCTCTATGCGATTCTGTCTACTTCCTTATCAGTAACCCCGAGAAATAATTTGCCATGTTCCTCCTGGGCCATTCCTACTCCAACTGGCCAGCCCTGATGGCCATGTTTTCATGATTTACTCATCCCATGGTGTCTTCTCCTCTTCCCACCTTCTTTCCTCTCCCTCGTGGTCCAGCCTCAGATCCCAAGCCCAGCAGTTGAAACCCCGCCTACCTCTCTTTTGCCTAGCTATAGGCTGTAGGTATCTTTATTGGCCAATCAGGGATATCTTGGGGGGCAAGGTTACATAGCATCACCTGGTGTACAGTGCCTTGTCTCTGGGGCAACCAGGGTTTAGTGTTTACATTACATTACACAGTAACAGACCAAACCTCAGCCCTCTACATTATAGTCTTGGCTCTCATGTTCGGTTCTCAGTGAGAGCTTCTTCCACCTTCTATTTAACACCGCCATTCTCTAGGACACCACTTCCCCCAGCATTTTTTTTTACCTCTTTAAAATGTGTTTATTCACGCTATTTAGTATTTGTTCTTCCCACAAAGATAAGCTCTGGGGCTGGAGAGGCTGGAGAGTTGGTAAAGTATCTGCCATAAAATCACAAGGACCTGGTTTCAGATCCCTAAACTCCATACAGAAAGCTATGACGATGTGTGCCTGTAACCCTACTACTGACATCTGGACCTCGATGGCCAGACAGTCTAATCAGTTGGTGACATTGGGTTTACTGAGTGATACTGTCTCAAAGAACAAGATGGGAAGCAATAGAAGAAACCACTGGTACACACACACACACACACACACACACACACACACACACACACACACTCACACACACTTCTGAGAAACTAAATTATTAGTCTTGCCATTCTGTCCCGGCACAGAACATTTCTTAATCACTGTAACCACTTAATTCATGTTTGGTTGTTTTATTTTGTACAGCTGAATAGACACATTTGTAAAATCTCCCAGCAGGCATCTGTGATTTTGACCAGGGTGGGAAGGCACCTGGTGACTGCAGAGTGAGTGTGGCTGTTGGGCCGCTTTTATTTATTTATTTATTTATTTATTTATTTATTTATTTATACATTTATTTATTTATTTATTTATTCATTCATTCTGAATTCTGAGAAGGCAGAGGAAGAAAGCCCAAGGAGCTAAGTCCTCTCTCCCCAGACCAAAGCCTCCTGGAAGAATGTAAGTGCCACAGTGGATTGCAACAGTATCTAAGCATTGCCTTAACAGATGGAAAGAGAGCAAGGCTTAGTAGATTTTAGTTTGAGACAAATCTCAATGTTTTCTTAATTTCACCTAGCAATTTGTTGGTTTTTTTATTTTAAAGATTTATTTATTATATGTAAGTACACTGCAGCTGTCTTCAGACATCTGAAGAGGGCATCAGACCTCATTACGGATGGTTGTGAGCCACTGTGTGGTTGCTGGGATTTGAACTCAGGACTTTCAGAAGAGCAGTCAGTGCTCTTAACCATCTCGCCAGCCTGCAAATTGTTTTTTTTTTTTTTTTTTAAATTGGGTTTTTTGTTAAGATTTATTTATCTTATGCATATAAGTACACCATAGCTGTCTTCAGACACACCAGAAGAGGGCATCAGATCCCATTACAGGTGGTTGTGAGCTACCATGTGGTTGCTGGGAATTGAACTCAGGACCTCTGGAAGAGCAGTCAGTGCTCTTAACTGCTGAGCCATCTCTCCAGCCCTTAATTGGGTTTTTCAAGACACTGTTTTTCTATGTAGCCCTGGCTGTCCTGGAAGTTGTCCTGCAGACCTGCAGACCCACCTGCCTCTGCCTCCTGAGTGCCGGGAGCAAATGTGCATACTTGCTACCACCAGCCTTAACATTTGATTTTAATGTTTTTACGTTCACTGGCAGGTTTTTAGTCAAGATAAAGTATTTTAGGGATTGTAGGGGATTTATTAACCCACCTTTGGTTAAATTCTCTCAACACCAGAAGGAAGAAACTAATTTTGGTACCTCCTATAATGGGCAAGATTTCCCTTTGAGCATACGGTGTAGTGGTAGGCAAGTTACTCTGAAATGTATCACTCTTACAGAATGGCAATTTCCAAATGATCTGTTTTCTGCAGAATAATTTTTATTACATAGATGCACTTAGGGACCTGAGGCTGTAAAAGACCCAAAGCCTTGTTCCAAAGTAGCGGAAATGTTAAATGGGAGTAAGGAACTTCTGAAAGTTAACAATTGAAATATATACTTGAACTGGGTAGCTCAGGAGGTAAAGGAAGTTGGATTGATGTAAGTTCAAGACCAGCCTGGACTATAGACTGAGACCCTGCCTCAAAAACACAACATATATGCCCACATTCACACCGTTGACTTGTGTTTGTGGTATGTAATGTGTGTGATGTGTGCGTGCGCATATGTGTGTGTGTTTATTGTAGAAGTCTTTTACTTGTTTATTTCTAAGCATTTTTTTTTTGGACAGGGTCTCATGTAGTTGAGGCTGTCCTCAAATTTCTCACCCACTACCTTCATCCCCTCAGTACTATGGCTGCATCATAGTTAATTTTTGTTTATTCTTCTCTCACACATTCCAACTGCAGCTCCCCTTCCCCACTCTTCAGTTCACCGCACACCTTCCATCTTCCCTAGATCCACCTCTATCCCATCTTCCTCTAGAAAAGAACAGGCTTCCCAGAGACACCAACTGAACATGATATAAGAAAACACAATAAAACCAGGCCAAACCTTCATATCAAATCTAGGCGAGGTAACCCAGTAGGTAGAAAAAGGTCCCAAGAGCCCACAAAAGGCTTAGCTACACCCCTAATCCCACTGTCAGGAGTCCCACCAAACCCCAAGCCAACCACCATAACGTGTGTGCAGAGGATGGAGCACAGGCTCCTCGATAGCTGCTTCAGTCTCTGTGAGGCCTCAGGAGCCCTGCTTAGTTGATTTCGTTGGTACATTCTCTCCTGTGTTGTCACTCTGGCTCTCACAATTCATCCTTGCCCTCTTTCTCAGGGGTTCCCTGAGGTACCCAATGTAGACCTTCAACCTGGACTCTCTCTCAGCCTAATGTTTGGCTGTGGTCTCGGTGCCCTCTCCCAACAGCTGCTGAACTAGGTAGGCTCCAGTCTTTGTATATAGATCCCCTTCTTTTTGTCAGTCATGTTTGGTTCTACCCTTTGTCTCTGGGCTATCCGACCTTCAGTTCCTGGTCATCCAGGCAGTGAAGTCATTGGTCAGTTACTCTCACAAGTTCTGCACCACCATTGCCCAAGCACATCTGGCAGGCAGAACAGATTATAGGATGAAAATTTTGTGTCTGGGTTGGTGTCCCGGTCTCATCACCAGGAGCTTTGTCTGGTTACAGAAGACTGGGTTACTACTGTTACAATGTAACACTCTGACTGCTGGGCTGTATAGGAGTTTGAGGAGATCTGTGGGGGCTCTGGCCTGGCAGGAGTGGTCTCTGACTGGGAGAGGGGAGTCGGTGAGAAGTGGTAAGACGCTGCACAGAGCCAGTCAGGCCAGGGGTGGGAGTGGGGTTGGGGGTTGGGTGGTAACTAAGAAAGTCTGCCATGGAGGAGAGCTGCTTGTTGGCTTTGTCTTGCTCAGCCTGTAGCACCCAGGAACCCAAGCCCAGGGCTGTCTCCAGAAACCGTGGACAAAGCCTCCCACATCACCACTGAGATAAACGCCCTACAGGCCTGCCAACAGCGGGTGCTATGGAGGCAATTTTTCTTTTTCTCCTTTTTCTCTTTTTTTCTTTCTTTTTTTAAATGTAGTTTTTTTTTTTTAAAGAAATTTATTTATGTATGTGAGTACTCTGTCACTTTTTTTCAGACACACCAGAAGAGGGCATCAGATCCCATTACAGATGGTTGTGAGCCACCATGTGGCTGCTGGGAATTGAACACAGGACCTCTGGAAGAGCAGTTAGTGCTCTTAACTGCTGAGCCATTTCTTCACCCTGGAGGCAATTTTTCAACTGAGGTTTTTTCCCTTAGATGAGTATATATTGTGTCAACTTGACATAAAATTAGCCAGCATAGATCCCTGGAAACGGGAGTTACAGTTTTAAGCTTACTATGTGGGGTGCTTGGTATTGAACCTGGGATCTCTAGAAGAGAAGTCATTGCTCTTAACTGCAGAGCTATTGCTCCAAGCTCCATTTTAAAACATTAAATCTAAAATAAAATATAACTACTAATTACTTCACTTTCCTCCTTCCCAGTCGTCCTTACAATACCTCCCATGTACCCAGTCTTGCTTTGTACATGAACTGTAGTCACACACACACATGCACACACACATGTGCACATGCCTAAATATGTAAATACAACCTGCTCAGTCTTTTTAGAGCTACTTGTATATAGGATTTCAGGACTGGATAGATCCACCTCTATCCCACAGGACCTAAGGGAAAAACAACCTTTCTAATGCTGTGACCCTTTAATAGTTTCTCATGTTGTGATGACCCTCAACCATAAAATTATTTTCATTGCTACTTCATAACTGTAACTGTTAGTTATGAATCATAAATATCTAATATGCAGCATATCTAACATGTGACTCCTTTGAAAATGTTGTTCTATTCCACAAAGGACCCGTGACCCACAGGTTGAGAACCACTGCATAAGTTGCTTGAACTTCTCTGTCTAAAGGTGAGGCACTGTTAGCAAGTCTTAGCGGTGATGTACTTCTTCAGGTCTTGTCTAGGCAGTCATATTGCTGAGGCATCATGGGAGTTTTCCTGTCATTTCCAGAAGATATACTCTCACAGCTGGTCCCCTGGGCCTTACAATCTATCTGCCCCCTCTTCCTTAGGTACAAGTCATTAAAAAAAGTTATTGTGAATGACTTTTCCTAATTTCTGTCACAGCATATTGTTAGTATATAAAAAGCTACTCATTTTTGTATATAAGTATTTTAATCCTGCCACTTTGATGAGAGTACTCAGCAGGTCTGCTTTCTGGTGGAGTCTAGTTTAGTCTTTTACGTAGGATCATGTCATCTGTAAATTCTGATTTTTTTTCCTTTTTATTTACCACCATGATTAAAAGAAAAAACATTAATCAAATAAGAGTGGAGAGAGTGTACCCATATCTTCTCCTTGATTTAATACCTTCAGCTTATTGCATCTTTGCAAGAGATTTGTCACTTATAACTTTATTATATGGAGGCATGCTCCTTCCAGGGCTAGTTAGAATCTCCAAGCACTGGATAAGATGATGAATCTTGTCAAAGCTTTTATCTTTATCTCTTGGTACAACCTTGTGATAGTTATTTGTTGATTCTATTGACATGCACACTAAATTTATTGATTTGCCCATATTGACTTTTTCTTCCATCATTGGAATGAAATTAAGTCAGTGATCTGGTGGTCCTGGAACTTGTGATATAGATCAGACTGGCCTTGAACATACAGATCTGCCTGCCTGGGAGATGTGAATGTTGAGATTATGGGAATGTTCCACCATGCTCTATTCTTTGCTGATTTTTCAAAAACTGACTTTTAGTTTAGTGCATGCATATGTGTGTGTGTGTGTGTGTGTGTGTGTGTGTGTGTGTGTATAACATGGCATATATTGGGGGGGTTGTCATACAGTGACTTTTGGAAGTAGGTTCTTCTACCATATGGATTCTAAGGTTCAAACCTAGGTCATCAGGTTTGACAGAAAGTACCTTTGATAGGGCTCTCCTGTAGGGTTATATTTTTCAAAAACCTACTTTAATAAGGGCTCTTAAATGCTTTAACCTCCCCTTTTGCCCACCAACTGAAGGTAGGGTAAGAAGATGGCTAATAGGACAAGGGAGATGTGGACCTGTGTAGTGTAGTTCCTTGGAGGCAATTTCAAGCTTCATTGTCTGCAGTCCAGTCCACTAACAAAACACCAAACATGAAATCAGCAGAGTGGTTCTGTCCAGAAGAAACCACAAGGCTCTGCTTATTGGCATGAGTCCATCAAAGTGGCCAGAAGCAGTTAGAGCACCACCAGAAGTTCTGTGGTGTGTTTCTCTCTATGAAGTCATGACAAGTGAAGATCAGAGAAGAAAGCAAGGCGAAGCAATGCAAGAGCGTTGTCAGCAAAGACCAGCACCAGCGAAGCCCAACAAAGACCAACAAGGCAAAGCAATGGCAGAGTGTCATCCACTGTCTGTTGGGTTATGTTTAACTCTTTCCAAACATCACGTATCCTCTCAAGCATCACACGCCCTCTCACCAGGCAGACTCCAGAAAACACCACATGTCTGCTCTCAGCAAAACATCCTCTCATGTGTCTGCTTCAGCAAAACACCCTCTCATAAGACAGTTTCCAGAAAAACATCACATGACACAACTGGGTCTCCAATGAACCCAGAAATTTCTACTTCACTATCCTATCCCTGTTGATATTTTTGGGGGGATTGTCAAGATAATCTATTTTGATGAAACTTAAGTATTGAAATCACCACTATAATTATATTTGGATTAATTTGTCCCCTTATAGTCTACCAGTGTTTGCTTTATAAAACTAAGTATATCATAATATAATATAATGAATGAGTACTTATAATGGTGATATCCATAGATTGTTTCCCTTTTGTTATAGTAGCTTTAAAAAATCTCTTTTGATCTATTTGGCTTAAAGGCTGCTTTGTCATACATGAGTATAGCTACTCCTCTTTGATTTTGGTTTCTGTTTTCTTGAAATACTTTCTGTCCTTCCATTTCTATTGTGTCTTTATTCTTTAAGTGAATTTCTTGCAGGCAGCAAGTAGTTGGATTTTGTTTTTTAAGCCATTCAGTCTGCATCATTTAATTGGAGAACTAAGACCATTTATTTTGAGGGATGTTGGGCTGGGGATGCATCTCAGTTGGTAGAATGCTTGCCCAGCATGCACAGAGCCCTGGGGTTGACAACCAGAACTACATAAAACTGGACATGGTGGAGCATGCCTGTTTCAACACTTGAGATCAGAAATTTGACATAATATTCTGCTATATAGTGTGTGCACTTAGAGACTAGCCTAGGCAAGAAATACTGCCTTGAAAATATATTTCACATTTAGTATATATGTATATATATTTAAAGTTATTTAGAGGTGTGTGTCTTTCCCTATTATTCATTTTATAGATTTGCTGGTTTATTTGGCTAATAATGTTTGGATCTCTGGTTTTCATAATTTATCTACTCTTCCAGTGAGATTCTTTCCTGAGCTCTATCTTTTTCTGTGTTGTCTTCCCTTAAATCTGTCTTTTTTTGGTAAAGCTGCTTTAGTATGAACTGTGCATGTCTGTGAGCCAGTGAAGTGGCTCAGTGGGTAAAGGCACTTACTGTCTAGTGACTGACAATGGAACTCCTGTAAAATTGGAAGGAGAGAACGGATTCCCATAAGTTGTCCTCCAACCTACATATGTACACTGTAGCAAAATGTGTGTATACAGGTGTACACATGCACATACATAAATCAAACTTAGTTTTCAGGAACAGTTTTGGAGTATTTTGTGAACTATGTTGTATTTTGGATATACCATGACAGTTATATCTGAAAAGTTAAAGAGATCTTGCCCTCAATTCAGATTGGCATAGTCATAAAAAATTATTTAGGAATGATTTTAAAATGTTTCTTAATTAACTCACAGCCAATTTAAAAGTGACAGCAATTTTTCAAACAATATTGAATCTTGGTGTTGGAGAGATGGCTCAGTGGTTAAGAGCACTGGCTACTCTGGCAAATGACTTGTTTGGATTCCAGCACTCATATCAAGTGGCTCACAATCACCTGAAACTCAAGTTCCAGGGGACTCAATGTCCCCTCTGGTCTCCAGAGGCACATACATACACATTCAGACAGACAGACAGACAGACAGACAGGCACACACAGAGACACAAACAATAAAATAAGTCTTAAAAAGTACAGAATCAGAAAAATAACATCAATTGACGCATGAATATAAAGCCTTTCCAGTGTTGTATCAAAAATACATTTATCTTTTTTTTTATAAATTTGAGATTATACATGTACACAGACACACAGAAACACACACACACACACACACACACACACACACACACACATATGCACATGTTAAGGACCAGCCTTGGCCGAGAGGGGTTCCTGAGGGAAGGGGTGTCTAGGAGTGGCGAAAACAAAAGACTTGAAGTCAAATTGTGGGTCCAAGCTGGTGGCTTATGTTAAGATGGCTTTCCAGACTGCTCTCTCTCTCTCTCTCTCTCTCTCTCTCTCTCTCTCTCTCTCTCTCCTGCTCTGCTCTAGACAGATTTCTCTTGCTATTCTGAAAACTCTATGGTCGAGACATCCAGCTTTCTGCTTCTAAAACTCTCTTTTTTTTTTCTAAAAGCTCTCTGGATAGCTCATGGGTCTTCTGACAAAAAGTCAGAAAACCTGCTATTGAGAAGGCACAGCTGACTTCATGACAGGCTTCAAATTGGCAGTTCCGGACTGGGCAAGCCCAGGCTTTAGCAGCTGCTCTGCTACCTGCCTGAGGCAAGAGCAACAGGCCAGCAGCAGTTCCAGACTTCCTGACCTACTTCCTCAGCAATAGTTTCCAGCCCCCGTGCCCTGGTAATGGAATGTCCCTAGAGATGGAGTAAGATGAAAGTCTGGAATTCCCTAATGTGCTTTATTTAATTCAGGCCCGTGAGCTCACTTGGTTGTCTCTCTAGGTTGGTAATGGAAGACCCCAGCATGCTAGACTTCTACAGAATAAAACACTCTGTTTACATACTATTTGAGTTCGGGATGTCATTGTTCTGAGAATCATGGACCCTTACACTATAAAAAAAATTCTTGGATTTTTGACTGAGTCAAAAATCCTGTTAGAGAAATTCTAAAACTAATTCTCTGGTTTTCTGATCAAAACCAGAAAGCCAGAAAAAAAATTCTTAAAGTTGTTTGCTCTTCAAGAAGCCTTCTTTGGATAGATGCTAGAAGAGCTGTGTTCACTCTCCATGATTTTCTGACTAAAATCAGAAATTCTGGTAGAAAAATATTCTTGAAGAGCTGTTTTCACTGTCCAGAGATGTTCTGATAGGTCAGCTCTCTCTAGAGAAAAATTCTAAAAAGGAACTGTTATCACTTTTGGCTAGCTCAGCTCATGCAAACCAAAAGTCTGGCTTTTTATTTACATATCAATTCAGTTATTTATTTTTTCCAGATTCCCCTTTGATTGAATAAGCATCCTGTGACCCAGCCCTTTGATTCTTAGGAGACAGCAAGCACTTTTTTTTTTTAATTGCAAAAGAATTCAGAGATCTACCTGCTTCAGTTACACTAGCTGACTGGGACCCTGCCCTGGAATTACCATTCCAACCAAGCCTGGACCTAAATTTGAACTGTCCCAGGATGACCTTTAACTCAGGAATCTGCCTGCATTTGTGTCTGCCTGAGTATCTTTCTGACAAACAGGCTCATAAGGCAGCTCTACCTCCATTCCTATAGATCTGTGAAGTTCCTTAGACAATGCATGTTGCATCCTTATATTTTTGCATAGTTGAGACATTATATATATATATTTTTTTCCTCGTTCCGGTCAACCCTGCTTGTTCTGGTCTTGCCCCGCTCACTCCAGTCGGCCCCTCTCTCGCTCTGGCCGGCCCCCCCCCCCCCCGTTTGGCCCTGCTCGCTCCGGTCGGCTCCACTCGGTCCCACTTGTCTCCGGTCCAAGGATTCGTTTTATTATTATTATTATTCATAAGTACGCTGTATCTGACTTCAGACGCACCAGAGGAGGGCGTCAGATCTCATTACGGGTGGTTGTAAGCCACCATGTAGTTGCTGGGATTTGAACTCATCACCTTCAGAAGAGCAGTCAGGTGCTCTTACCATCTTGTCGGGCCATCTCACCAGCCCGACATTATATATTTTTAAACTCATGTTCTTAGAGTTCTTTTCCACGCCCTTAAGGGTTGTCCTGAAGGTCCCAGAGACAAAATGTCCTGAAGGTCCCATTTTGCTGAGGCATTAGCCACACCTTTGCCTCCCAGACTCAAGCTGATTATCATGGAGTCATTAATGATATGAAAAATACTATATATATATATATATATATATATATATATATATATATATATATATATATATATATATATATATATGTATATATGTATGTTTTGGGCAGATTAACCAAACAGCAGACCAGGCCAAGGTGATCCCATGTGGGAGAGGTTTATTGAGCGGGTAGCAGGGGCAGAGAAGAGGAAAAGAGAGACAGAGGGGAGAGAGAAGAGAGAGAAGAAAAAGAGAGCAAGGAGGGGGTGACTTCCTAATTTATATGGAAAATGATGTCACACCATTGAGGGTAGAGACTGAGCCAAGTGGATTGTGGGATTGAAGGTCATTGTCCTGGCAACACAGGTCAAGGGTCACATAGTTGGGGCTTGGAGTGTTCCGGTGCTAACAATTAACAGGGAGGAGTTTCCTGGAGAAATGTGAAACTATGTACATTATTATACAAACAAACCTCCCATCCGCTGCCGCCATCGATACTTGTGGAGGCCCATACCTGCTAGCCCTGTTCCAGGAGCAGGAACCATGTCATTCTGTCCCTACCAAGGGCCCCCACCCCACACCTTTATTTTCCAGTTACTTCCCAGTTGCTAGGGATACAGTTATGGCAACACCAACGTCCTGTTTCATGAACATGGAGGTTATACTCCCTGCCAGGAAGCAGAAGCAGATCCTGACACATACTACATGAACAGTGATTTCCATTTTTTTTAAGACTTGATCATTGAAAGGGGATTGAAAGCACAGCTGTTGAGCCATGATGTCACATAGGTGAATCCAGACACTGCAAATAGGTAACACATGCTGGAGAAAACTACCCTCACCGCCTCATTTTTCTCATCTGTAAAATGGGGATAGCAACATACTATGTAGGGTTGTAAAATTATATAAAGTATGTAGAGCATACTTTATGTTCTACCTACTTGTGTTCCTGACACAATATTCCATGCTTCCCTCTCTAAGTGGCCAGCCTTGGACTTTGGCAAGGAGCTCAAACTAAGAATGTGGAACACTTGCCGAGCGGTGGTGGCGCACGCCTTTAATACCAGCACTTGGGAGGCAGAGACTGGCAGATTTCTGAGTTCGAGGCCAGCCTGGTCTACAAAGTGAGTTCCAGGACAGAGAAACCCTGTATCGAAAAAACAAAAACAAAAGAAAAGAAAACAAAACAAAACAAAAAAAAGAATTTGGAACACTTGAACTCTGCACTGAAGAAACCACAGTTATACTACACGGCAGCTCTCTACTATATATTTGTATTTGCATAGCATATACTCTTGAAAATAACTCTCACAGCAGCAGTGCCCGCTAGGACCCGTCCTCGCACTCGTCCGAGCTGTCCTCGCTGCCGTCCTCACTGCTGTCCACCTCGCTCTCGCTGCTCGAGTCCTCATCACTGTCCTCTTCATCCTCCTCATCCTGAGCTTTCTCTGTCACAGAACGGAGAGAGATGCTAACCATGTCCCCCAGGGTCCCTCTCTTCCAAAACTCTTATATCTCAACTCCCTCCACCACCAAATGGCATTTTGAGGACTGTGAAAACTGAGCTGAACTTGGTGGAGAGTTAAAATAGAACACGGGAGCCAACGTAGTGACTGTGGGTTCAAAACTTAAAGCACAGGTCTATAAAAATAACTCTTACTATTGACAATGAAATCCTTAAAAAGCCTGGCATGATGGTTCATGTATAATCCCAGAACTCAAGAAGCTGAGGCAGGAGGATCATGATTTCAGGGTTAGCTTTGATACTCTGTCTCAACAACAAACTAACCAAACTTTGTAAAAGGGAAAGGAGGTTCTGAACTAGAATAAGGGAATTGGCTTAGGGTGATTTAGATGGTCTGGTGTCACTGGAAATTGTGAGACATACAATACTGAAACACAGGGGCACAGTGACACATTCTGCCTTTTCCATGTTCAAGGGAGCTGTCTCGTTTGGGCAGTTCCATCCCATGGGGAGAAGGGGGCAGTCGCCTTTCCCATTCAGAGTTTGGGCAGTTCCATCCCATGGGGAGAATGGGGCAGTCACCTTTCCCATTCATAGAAGCCAAGCTGATTTTACTTCATCATTTTAAAACACTGTTTAGACCAGTGGTTCATAACCTGTGGGTCTTGACCCCCTTTGGGAGTCAAAACTTTCACAGGGATCACCTAAGACCATTAGAAAATACAGATATTTATGTTATGATTCATAAAAGTAGCAAAATTAGTCATAAAATAGCAACAAATAATGTTATGTTTGGGGGTCACCACAACATGAAGAACTGTATTAAAGGGTCGCAATGACGGGAAGCTTGAGAAATGCTGAGTTAGACATTCCTTAACATTCCCTGAAGATGTATTTTTATAATCTCTCATAATATTTTTTCTAAACACTATTTACAGTTCTATGAGGGAAAAAAAGAATTTCAGAATTAAAAATTACCCTTCAGCAATATCTCTTCAATAAGTGAGAAAAATTCCTTGGCCACAGAATTTTCTGGTTCATAGATTAGAACTGAAAAAAAACAACAGAACACATGTTATTGATATCCAGAGTGTTTCAGCAAACAGCCCTTGGAGCAGGCAAAAACACAAAGCAAGAATTTCTACAATTCTACCTCATGCACATCTGAGAACAAAGAAAATCCTCCACTTCTCTTTGGAGTTTTAAACACTTTTTAAAATATATATATTTATTTATTATTATACTGTAGTAAGTACACTGTAGCTGACTTCAGATGCTCCAGAAGAGGACATCAGATCTCTTTACTGGTGTTTGTGAGCCACCATGTGGTTGCTGAGACTTGAACTCAGGACCTTCAGAAGAGCATTCAGCACTCTTACCCACTGAGCTATCTCGCCAGCCCTCTTTTTGGAGTTTTTAAGTGAAATGATCCTCTCTGTATTTCCTACCTCCTGTCCAAAGAACACAACCTCTTCAACACAACGTCCTTCCCAGGCCAGGGATGGAAGCTCTTTGAGAAACAAATTCTCCAAAGGGCAACAGTCTTGCAAATGTGCAGACTCGATGACAGGTCTGATGACAGGTCTGCTAACCCAGCTCCTGCTCCAGTCCCACCCACCCAGTGCCTACATAAAGATCCTGTCTATTCCCAAAGAGTAGCATTTTCTCCCTTGTACCAACCCTTCCATGCCAGAAGTGCCAATGTTTTAAATAGGGAAACGATGATATTTCTTCCTCTTTGTTCTGGCCATTTTTACTGCTAGTCTGCACCTGGCCTCTGATGGCTTCCACGTCCTCCCCTCTCCATGCCCTGACCCCATTTTTAAAGTAATCTTCACTTTTGCTGATTCTTGCTGTAACTGTGTTGCTTCTGTTGGACTACTATCTGGAGGGATTGTTGATATGTTACCAATATCCTAGAGGCCATAGTTCCATTTAAGAGTCACCCTGTTTTTTCAAAACTCTATAGATCACCCTCTACTTCTTTCCCACTGGCCTTGAGGAACATTCCTGTTTCTTTCCACTCACCCATTTCATGCTCTTGCAATATCTTGGTGGCCCCCAGGGGGCGCTGAAACACCAAGCGTGCTATTCGTGTGTATTTGTGTGTGTGTGTGTTAGTGTGTGTCTTGTGTGTTGTGGGTGTCTATGTGTATGTATTTGTGTGTGTCTCTATGTGTGGTGTGTGGTTCTCTCTCTCTGTGTGTGTGTGTGTGTGTGTGTGTGTGTGTGTGTGTGTGGTAATTGTGGATGGTTCAAGGCTCCACTGACTCAGGGGAAATGATCCCTTGTCTTTTGCCTCAATTCCCCATACCAGTGACTGTCTCTGAATCACTAAACATGACTAACACTCATCATGAGTCTGAGTTGGACTATGCACCTGCTCAAAAGTTCCTTTCAAGGACTTTTGAACCAATATTTTCTTGTAAAACTCTACTTCTTTCTATATTTTAAGTTAGACTAAAATATGCTTATCATCAATCTAAGGATCTCTGTGAGGCAAAGGCCCTCTGTAGAGGTTGTTCCTTATACGCCCATTTCTTATCAAGTATTTGGGAAACCAGGTCAGATGCAGTTGGGAGGTAAAGTTCACATGGAGGAGTAACCATGGGATTGCCTGAACCATTCACATATTCAGATCATGGTTTTCCAAATGTATTTGATGATGGGCCCTTTTTGGTGGGACATGCTACCAATTCTTAGGACACTTTAGGAAATTTCCTGCCGGGATTAGGATTATCTCATGGGCTCAAATATGAGATCAGCTATTCCCGAGCTTCAAAAGCTAAGAAAAGAGAAGGTGGATAGAGTGGTTGGAAACACAGCAAATGCTGGCTGAGAGCTGGGAACTTTGCAAATGATTAAAGAAACATTGGAAAGTTGGAAAGTGGAGTCTCTGAAATTCACTCCTAGGAGAGCTTTGGTAGCAGACAGGGCACAGGGAAGAAGGGTGCATAACCCCCAAAGGTCAACAGAAAATACCCAAAGCATAGAACTAAAATGTAAAAATGTACTTATTTTTATTTTATGTGCATTGGTGCTTTGCCTGTATGTATATCTGTGTGAGGCTGTCTGATCACCTGGAACTGGAGTTACAGATGGTTGTGAGCTGCCACGTGGGTGCTGGGAATTGAACCCAGGACCTTTGGAAGAGCAGTCAGTGCTTTTTAACAATTGAGCCATCTCTCCAGTCCCCCAGGGCTGAACAGTTGTGGAATAAACACATGTTCAGTTAGTAGACACTCCGGGGCCACCTGACTCTTCTCCAAAACTAGCAGTATAAAGCAATTTACTGCCTCCTACGTCATGAAGATTCTCTTTTCCAGGACAGCGATCAGTCTGTCAACATCAATTTAATACACACAGAGGTGCTCTTGGGGTCCCAGTGAGTTATAGATTGAGACACTGGCAGAGAAGTCACTAGACTGGGATAGTCAAGCCATTGTCATATTATGAGATCAGTCCTAGAAGCAAAGGAACAGCTGGAAAAGGTCAGAGTGTTTTGTACTTACTCATCTGACATAATTTTTTTGCCAGCTGGTAGTCTCGGTCCATTTCTGCTCTCAGGAACTGGAAAACAAATTCTTCAGATAAGTGAGTTCAAGACAAACTCTAAACAAACTCCCTAAAAATACTGATTAATGACTAGTTACTCTGCTTTTGCTTTATTTTATTTTATTTTATTTTTTGAGACAGGGTTTCTCTGTGTAGCCCTGGCTGTCCTTGGACTCACTCTGTAGACCAGGCTGGCCTCAAACTCAGAAATCCAGCTGCCTCTGCCTCCCAAGTGCTGGGATTAAAGGCATGCGCCACCACCGCCTGGCTCAAACAAATCTTAAAAAGAAAACAGACAGGAGAACTGTGGACTAAAGCCATGTCCATATCTCAGCATCTACTGGTCCTGCTGGTGCATCATCATTTGCTTGGACATCTTATTGCTTTGGCTGGTTAAAAAGTAGTACATGCTTGCAGTATAGGAATTTATAAGCTAAATAAATAATCCTGGCCCTAATTGAAAATACTTCTAATTCTATCACCTAGAGATGCAAATTTTTTAAACATTTTATATATATCCTTGTATTTTATTTTATGTGCATGAGTGTTTTGCCTGCGTGTGTGTGTGTGTGTGTGTGTGTATGTGTACCATGTGGTGCATGCCACGTGCCCACACAGGTCAGAAGAGGACATCACCCGAGAACTGGGGTTACAAATGGATGTGAGCAGCCCTGTGGGTATAGGAAACTAGACCCAGGTCCTCTGCAAGAACAGCTTTTAGCCAATCAGCCAAAAACTCCTTTCAGGTATTTTTTAAATATATGAGCATATATGCACATATATAATGGTTATGTGCATATGTATTAAGATCATTCAGAAACTTTAAAAAAATGTGATCACTTTCTCCCTCTGGCACTAAAGTCTAGTCTGGAGTTGGGGGCAGAGGTTGATTCACGGCCTTGTGTGGACTGCACTGACATCCATAGAACTGAACAGTCTCTCTTACTTAGGGTATAATTTTACTAGAATAATATTGTATTGTTAGCTCTTTCTATTGCCTCTAATAAAGAAAACACCCCACTGTCTGATGGCAATCCTTGTTTGTGTGAGGCAGCTTTGGGACCTATACAGGCACAGAGATCTATCTACAAGAGCAAAGTCCTCTGCAGAATGATGTGACACCCCTCTCTCACTCCCAGACATGGGAAAAAGAACAATTTAAGAAGCAGTTCTTTAATATTTTTCTCAGTTTCTACCTTAGGATTTTTAAACACTTTCTTCCTGGGGCTGGTGATATGGCTACTCAGTTGGTATAGGTGCTTGTTACCAAGCCTGATGGTCTGAGTTCGATCCCCAGGACCCACATGTGCACTGTGAAACACACACACACACACACACACACACACACACACACACACACACACACCTCCCACTAAGCAAATAAAATAAAAATGTAATTAAACGTTTTCCTTTTTCTTTTTTAAAAAAGATCTATTTTATTTATTTAATGTATGTGAGTACACTGTAGCTGTCTTCAGACACACCAGAAGAGGGCATCGGATCCTATTACAGATGGTTGTGAGCCACCATGTGGTTTCTGGGAATTGAACTCAGCACCTCTGGAAGAGCAGTTGGTGTTCTTAACTGCTGAGCCATCTCTCCAGCCCTAAGTGTTTTTCTTAGTATAAACAGAACTCTCTGAGAAATGTCTCTGAGAAATGTCTCTGTTGATTCATAATTTAATTGTAGTCTTTCCTTACATATTAACAAATGCCATCATTGCTTTAAAAAAAATCTCTTTTCTTGTCCAAGGTTTAGATTTTAACTTAATTTTGCATTTATTTTATGTATGTGTGAGTGCCTGCATGTACGTATGAGCACCACATGTGCTTCAGATGTCCCCAGAGGCCAGAATTGGGTATCAGAGACCCTGGAAGTTACAGGCAGTTGTGAGTTGTCAGGTAGGTGTACACATGCAGGAACCAAACTCAGGTCTTCAGCAAAAGTATTAAGTGTTTTTAACTGCCAGCCACCCTCCAGCCCAACGCTATTTCTATTCCTCTTTATAGCTACACTTTATTTTAAAACTTTATTTATTTATTTAATTATTTAATTTGAGACAAGGTCTCAAGTAGCCCAGGCTGGCCTCAAATTCTAGCTAATGACCTCTTGTTCTTCCTCCCCCCCCCCCAACACAAGGCCTGGGATTATAGGTGTCTGTTATCAGGCCTACAATTTTCTGCTTCCTTTTAAATTATGATATGCATTGGTTTATCTGCACATTTTCCTAATATCTACCACTTGATCTCTTAACTTGTTTCTTTTAACTTGATTTTTTTTTTTTTTTTGGTTTTTTGGTTTTCTGAGACAGGGTTTCTCTGTACAGCCCTGGCTGTCCTGGAACTCACTCTGTAGACCAGGCTAGTCTACAAAGAAATTCAGAACTCAGAAATTTGCCTGTCTCTGCCTTCCGAGTGCTGGGATTAAAGGCGTGTACCACCACGCCCGGCTTATTAGTGAACACTTTTAATTGCCACTGAACCATTTAGAACTAAGTTCTGAGGATTGGACAGAGGGCTCAGTGGTTCTGAGTGCTGCCTTCACAGTCACATGGACCAGAGTTCTGATCCAAGCACCTGTGAAACAAGTCATGAGTTCTGTCCTGGCTTGTTTCAGGATCCACAGCTGGGATCCTGGCTCTGGGTGTGGGCGGAGTAAGATGGAGACAGAAGGATGTCTGAGGCTTGTTGGCTTCTAGCTATGCCAAGAAAATGCAAGTACCAGGTTTAGGGAAACACTGTGCCTCAAAACAATAGGCTAATTTTACAATTATTAATATATACTGATTCATTTACTCTAGCTGATAAGACTGTGTCCTGTTTAACTCTTTCAGTATCTGTATGCCTCTTCAGTTATAACACACATGCACAGCCTTACTTCTGCCATTAGCTCCAGAGGGGCTCGAGTCTCCTTCCTAGCGGAGCCTTCGTTGTCTTCGTTGCTGCTGTCCTCTTCACCATCACCATCTGTCGATAAGTTCTCCTCAATGTCCTCAAGGCAATCGTCACGATTTTCCTCTTGCTTTGCAAGGACCAAATCCCTGCTTGTTTCACCTGCAACAGAACATACATAACCAACAAATGATGGAAAGTTTAGGTGGTAAAACGGACCAGGTCCTATGAGCATCCGTGAGACCGACATATTAATAACAACAGCCAGCAACAAAAATCATCACTCTTCCCACCTGATGTTTATTAGGTCATTTACTTTTATCAACATCCCAATGAGATGGTTAGTGTGTTTTTTATTTATATACTTAAATTTTAATTGTTTTTTTTTGGTTCTTCAAAGACAGTACTCCTTTAAAAATTTTTTTAAATTTAATCTTATGTGCATTGGTGTTTTGTCTGCAGCCATATTTGTGTGAGGATGTCAGATCCCCTGGAACTGTAGTTACAGACAGTTGTGAGATGCCTGGAATTGAACCCAGGTCCTCTGCAGGAACAGTTAAGAGCTGGTGCTCTTCACTGCTGAGCTAGGTAGTGTTTCTATTCCCATCTCCTGATGAAGAGACTGGGGGCATGGAAATGAAACAACCCCATATTCAAGTTCCTAAGGCAACCCCATCAGTTTGGCTGGAGTTGATACTCATAACAGTCTATATTGTTCTTTCCTAAAATACATTAAAATGTACTATTAGGGCAATTTAAAAGAATTCTAATTCTTCTAATATGGGCCTTTGGCTTTCTGTAGTCTTCCGTACTTTCAGACTGAACTCATTAGACCCGGATCCTTCTCAGAAGATTCTGAGTGTCTATGAAGCCTCTTCTTTGATGGGATCATGGCCTCGAGGTACTATAAACAAATGTATAAACATTTAGATGGAAAAGAAAAGGAAGTCATAGCCAGGCGTGGTGGCGAACGCCTTTAATCCCAGCACTCGGGAGGCAGAGGCAGACGGATTTCTGAGTTCAAGGCCAGCCTGGTCTACAGAGTTCCAGGATAGCCAAAACCACACAGAGAAACCCTGTCTCGAAACACACACACACACACACACACACACACACACACACACACAAACCAAAAACAAAAACAAGAAAAGGAAGTCATTCAGGGGAAAGCACCAGAGAAGACAGGCTGAGAAAACACAGACGAAGGAAGGAAGGAAGGAAGAAAGGAAGGAGGAAGAGAGGCAGAGAGAAGAAAGCGACTCTAAACCAAATGCCCGCCCTTAAAGCCGACATTGGACCTTAAGAGTCCCATCTACCTGCTTTCGTCTTGTCCACAGTCTCCATGTAACCACGCCCTCCTGAACCTCCAAGGTGCACCTGTTCTGTGCACCACCTCACCATACTGATGTCATCAAAGAAAGGGTCATAATAGGTGATTAAGAACATCCTGTGACATCACAAGGATAGCCTCTTTCAAGGCAGACACTCAGCATTGTGAAGGAGTTTCCTGATCTCCAGTTCCAAAGTATTCTCTCCATGGTGCTGTTAATGTCACTGTAGCCCCTTTTACAGCTCAAATTATCTTTCATGATGGTGTTTTATATCACTGTTAAAATTTTTATTTTTAAAGTGATTGATAACAATTGCATGTATTCAGCTGGGTGATGGTGGCACACTGCTTTTGAACCCAGCACTGGAGAGGCAGAGGCAGGAAGATGTCTGAACTCAAGGTGAGCCTGATCTGCACAGTTGGTTCCAGGACAGTCAGAGCTCCACAGAAAAAAACTGCAGCTGGGCAGTGGTGGCGCGTGCCTTTAATCCCAGCACTTGGGAGGTAGAGGCAGGTGGATTTCTGAGTTCGAGGCCAGCCTGGTCTACAGAGTGAGTTCCAGGACAGCCAGGACTATACAGAGAAACCTTGTCTTGAAAAACCAAAAAAAAAAAAAAAAAAAATTGCATGTATTTATAGAGTACCATGTAATGTTTAATGTATGCATAAATTTTGTGATGTTTACAGTAGGTTAAATATATGTCATCAAATGTATCACTTCCTCAAGGTGAAAACAAACTCCATCAGTCTAGTTTTTTGAAACAGTGTATTTTCCTTGTCTCTGGTCATCCTACTGTTAACAGCACATCAGACTTCTAACTCCTATCTCTGACCTGCACTGACCAGCTTTCCTCACCTCTGCCTTCTCCCTTCTCTCTCCAGGCTTAACTTTTGGTCCCACTAATGAGAGTCCTTTGGCATGGTCTTTCTCTGCCTGTCTTGTTTCATGTAATTTAAAGAGCTCCAGTTCCATCCATGTTTAAATGATAGGATTTCATTTATCTTTAGCATCCTAACAGTATTCCTTTTTAAAAAAAAATCTATTCTTCAACACTTTGTTAGAGCTGGCCAACTATCTCTGTCTAGAAGATGAACTTCCTAAGAGAAAGGTCAGTGTCTGGTCTGACAGCTGGATCCAGTTTTTAAGCTGGTACCTAGCATGCTGGCTTGTTACGTTTTCATAGCATTTTAATCCATTCTAGGACTTAATACCCTGTAATGTTTATCTATATAATGGATAGGCACAGGTGCCCTATCTGTCTGTATATCAAGTAATCCAGTATATGAGTTTGGACATGTCCTGCTTCCTTTGACCTACCTTAGATTGACAGCATTGTCAACTCATAGCCTTGACCTTTGGGTTAAAACAGAAGCCATGATTACTCACTTCAGTAAGACAAATGTTGTTACCTGCGCTTTCTTTTAGGAAGGAAGATGACCACAGGTCAGACTGCCGGTTTGTTAAGACATCTTTATATTCAGTGTCCTTTGAGGATGGTCTGTTTTCGATACTTTTAAAAGCGACTTTATCTTCGATCTTCTTTGAAGAGGCTTCTTTTCTAATCATTAAAGCCAGATAGTGAAACATCCCAGTCACAGTGATCGTCATGTTTTATGTTCACAAAACACACATGTGCAAACTATGTCTCAAAGAAAATTAGAATATAATATACCAAACAAACTTAGACTTAAAGAGTATGTTGGCTTTTTGGAAAAGCATAATTTTTATTATTCGTGGAAAACCATTTCTGCTTGGTATTTATTATCGTGTAACAATTCGTAGACTCTCTTTAGAGTTCCAACACATAGCACATAAGAGAATCATTTAGGAAATCATTTATGGTTCGTGGTGATGTGGTGACAGAACCCCATAAAATTGGCCTCGAATGATTTTTGAAGTTTGTAAATAGAAGCCTGCGTTTGCCAAGGGCTATATTCATAGTAAGGTTTCAACACTAATATTAATTCTACAGTCGTAAAACAGCTTAGCTTTCACATTAGAAAGTTCATCCCAATAAATGGCACATGGAGAAAAGGCGTCCTGGATACAGCATTCTATCCACAGAGAAACCTGGCTATGATTGTGAAAATGTTCCAAAACCCTTTGCAGAGTGTTAAGGATCTTTCAGTGTCAGCCAGGTGTGTGTTACACACCTTTAGTTCCAGCACTTGGGAGGCAGAGGCAGGTGGGTCTCTGAGTTCAAGGCCAGCCTGGTCTACAGAATGAGTTCCAGGCCAAGAAGGGCTACTCAGAGAAACCTTGTCTTAAACAAACAAACAAACAACAATGACAACAACAAAACCAACGCTTTATCGTGTCTCTTTTGAAAAAAAAACTCAGCTTCTAGTTTCATGGAAAGATACTAAATGATGAAATTATGGTGGTTTTGCCCTTTCAAAAAAGACTGAAATCCAAACACTCAGTATCATCATTTATCTTGGGTTCTGCTTTTTTCTTTCTTTTTACATTCCTTTCTTTTGCATGTGTTAGGTCATGTGTCATGTCATGTATGTGGAGGTCAGAGGACAATAGTTGTAGGAGCTGGTTCTCTCTACCAGGTAAGTCTCAGAGATTAAACTCAAGAAGTCAGACTTGGTGGCAAGCTCCTTCTGGCCTCCTGACCCTTTTTGCTAGTCCTTGGATTTTGGCTTTACAAATGGGTTGAGTGGCCTGTTATATTCCTTTGTAGAGACAATAAACAGAGCTTTTATTTCCCTAGGATATTTGACTAAGCTATCCCATTCTTGGTTGTTTACCCAGAAAAGTTTAATCCAATATACTCCAATAAAAAAACCTGACATCCACATTTGTTTATTTGTACCATACTCTATAGCCAGGAAGAACTAGTCTAATATTCATCCATGGATATGTGATGGTTTGAAAAATAGCCCCCATAAACTCAAAGGTTTGAATTTTGTTTTCCAGTTAGTAGAATTGTTTAAGAAGTATTAGGAGGTGTAGCTTATTAGAGTAGGTATGGCCTTGTTGGGAGAGCTGTGTCACAGGGGAGTGGGTGGAGGTTTCAAAAGCCTATGCTAAATTCAGCCTTGCTCTCTCTCTGCCTGAAACCCATAGATCAGATGTGATCTCTCAGTTCCAGAGCCATCTGGCCTGCCTGCTGCCATACACCCCATCATGATGGTCATGGACTCACTCTCTGAAACTGTAAGCCAGCCCTCAGTTAAATGCTTCTTTCCCAAGTTGCCTTTGTCACAGTATCTCTTCACAGCAATAGTAAACCTATCTAAGACAGGATGGATATGTAAAGAAAATACATGGTGCATATACATAATGAGATGTTATACACTTTCAAGTTGCATGGGATACGCACAGCTTTAATCCCAGCACTCAGGAGGCAGAGGAAGGTGATTCTTTGAGTTGGAAGTCAGCCTGGTCTATATAGTGAGTTCCCAGGCTACACAGGAAAATGTTTCAAAGCCAAAAGAAAAAAAATAGTTGTGTACCATTCAAGAAAAATGAAATCACATTTTCAGAAAAATGATTTTCACATTGAAAATCATTGTGTGAAGAGAAATAAGCCCAAGACAGTGCATGTTTTCTCAGATACTGTGGTGGTTTGAATATCCTTGACCCAGGGGAAATGGCACTATTAGGTGGTATGGCCTTGTTGGAGTAGGTGTGGCCTTGTTGGAGGAAGTGTGTCACTGTGGGGGTGGACTTTGAGGTCCCTAATCAGAATAAAGCCTCCTCTTGGCTGCTTTTGGATCAAGACACAGAACTCTTGGTCCCTCCAGTGCAATGTCTGCCTTCATACTGCCATGCTTCCCACCATGACAATAATAGACTGTGAGCCAGTCCCAATTACATGTTGTCCTTTATAAGAATTGCCTTGGTCATGGAAGACAGATACCAAACCCAAATTTAAAATTGTATGTATGTATGAGTGTGTGTGTTAATACAAGTGTTTCTAGATTATGAAACTAGAAGGGGAAGAAAGCATCTCGAGAGTAGTAGATAGAATACATGGAAAAGAACAGTGGGAAGCGAGACAGACTGGGGAAAAGGACGAAGCAAGCAGGAAGGCTAAGAGGTGGCAGCAGGGGAGGGGACTAACAGAACAAAGTCAAAGTATGACATGTGTACACCTAAAACCTTTTTTTTTTTTTTTAAGATATAAAAATGACAGCAGGAACCGACCCACACACCCCCTTCTCCACACATAAAAAAGGCACAGGAAGACAATTTATGTTCTGACCCTTTGGTCTTCTAATTGTGTCAGAGAACCTTGACATTGAGAATCCGAGTCCTCGATTGCTTGGGGTGGCAGGACTACTGTTTGGCTGCCGTAGAATCGCTTGCCAGAACTTACATATGGTCATACCAACTCTAAGAAAAGGGTTTTCATGCCTTTCTCTTCAATAAATGATAGTTGACTTATAGATGTCATTATTAAAAGACAGTATTGTTTTATGTACCACACTGCTAAAGATGGCATAACTGAAGTCAATAGGAAATAGCATATATGCCTAAGACTCTGTGAACTAGTATGTCTGCAGATCCATTAACTTATATCCCTGAGTAAGGGGAATTAGCCAACACACTTCAGAGGATTGGAGTAGTTGAAAATACTCTGATTAACCTTTACTGTCCCGTGGCTGCATGGAATGCTAGTTACTGTTGCAAGCCGCAACTATGAACACCCGTGACCAAAATCTATCTGAGCACTGACCCAATAAGTTAACAGTAACGCACAAAGCCCTTTTCTTCTCACTTCCTGTGGAGTCTACAGTGTAGACACTTAAAGAATCACAAGCCATAAATTCAACCTTTTCTCCAACTAAAAACTATTGCCTTTAGCAGAATGTGGTGGCTCATGCTTTTAATCCCAGCACTTGGGAGGCAGAAGCAGATGGATCTCTATGAGTTAGAGGCCAGCCTGGTTTACAGAGAGAGTTCCTAGACAACCCTCTCTAGCTAGTGAGACTCTGTCTCCAGCCCTTCTCCTAAAAACAAAACAAAACAAAAAAACTCCACTGACTTCCTTTTGAGATGGTGGTGTTCACAGTAAGAAGAACTCTAACTACTTAAGAAAACAGTTAAGAGTCTCAGCTTTTACAACAGCGAGAATGAGGGAAGATTGCAAATTTTACTGTATGTACCAACATTTTGGATATGGAAGGTATTTATTTAATCAAGTAGTTTTGAATGCTATGAAGTTACTCAGATTAGATGGTCTGGCAGAATTCTGTGGCTATGCTGGAGAGTAAATATCCTAAAATTTAGTATTTTCCTTAGTTTTAAAAGACTATATACAGCATATTTAGAAAATGTGCCCCAATTACTATTAGAATTAGTAGTATTTTCAGAAAACTTATAATTTAATTTTATCTTAAATGATTTATTTTTTTAAAGATTTATTTCATGTATGAGAGTACACTGTTGCTGTCTTCAGACACACCAGAAGAGGACATCAGATCCCAATAACAGATGGTTGTGAGCCACCATGTGGTTGCTGGGATTTGAACTCAGGACCTTTGGAAGAGCAGTCAATGCTCTTAACCACTGAGCCATCTTTTCAGCCCTTAAACAATTTATATTAATCAACTATATAAGTCAAAAATCAAAACTATGTAAATCTTACTTTGCTGAGAATGCATTAGCTCCACCCGGGATCTGTGCTGGAGAAGTATAAAGCTTGTTTGATAATCTTGGTCTGTGTCCAAAGGGGGATTTGCTTAAGTGAAGTAGAAATGAGAAGGCAGCTTAGCATTCATTTTAGAAAAGGTTGTATAGCATACACACCATCACAGAACACAAGCCATACACACCATCACAGAACACAACCCTAGGGCACAATTTCTTCAACTTTGGTCAATGAATTGTGGATTTGCTTCAGCCATTTTCCCTGTGCTGGTACAGGAGTGAAGACTCAGAACAAGGAGGGAGGGAGGGAGAGAGGAAGGGAGAAAGAGAGGGAGAGAGAGAGAGAGAGAGAGAGAGAGAGAGAGAGAGAGAGAGAGAGAGAGAGAGAGAGAGAGAGAGAGAGAGAGAGAGAGAGAGAGAGAACAATAGTGTTCTTTAACCTAGCACAGGTAGGGTAGGGTCTTTACCTAACCAAAGGACCTCCCAGTCAGCAGGTGGAGCCAATGGTGCTGAGCTCACCTAGGAAGCTCTGAAAAATTCTCTGAATGAGTTCATTCTTCTCTATGGTCACTACAGTTTTTCATTTTTACTGTCATCACAGTCTTCAAAAACTAACCTCATTTACTTTTAACTTTTTTTTTTAAAGATTTATTTATTATATGTAAGTACACTGTAGCTGTCATCAGACGCTCCAGAAGAGGGCGCCAGATCTCGTTACGGATGGTTGTGAGCCACCATGTGGATGCTGGGATTTGAACTTATCACCTTCAGAAGAGCAGTCGGGTGCTCTTACCTGCTGAGCCATCTCACCAGCCCCTACTTTTAACTTTCAATAAAGGGCCTGGGATGGTCACACCACACATCTGTGAGGCTCACTGGCTACAGTTACCACCCTTGCTCTTGTTTCTGCATGAGCACAAGGATATCTGACCACAGTATAGTTTCATAATCCAATGCAATCGGTACTGAGCAGAAGAATGACCTGTCCCTCTGCTCCTCTGTCCAGGTCCGGGCTGCACTGACTTACTGGGCTGTGTCTCCCGTGGGACGTGGATCAGCTCTGCTTCAGGCCCACCCCTGCTCAGCATCATCTACAAACACTGGCTAGGATACCCAAGGTGAACAAAGCTATTAAATATGAGCAGCACCATCCTATGGGCTGGATCTCGGCTCAATAATGAGCACCGCATTCCTCTCCCGGCTGCCAGGAGCAGGACTCCTTCCCGGCCATGATACAGTGTATTCTAACTATGACCCAGAATAAACTTCCTCACTGAAGTTGCTTCTGTCAGGCATTTAGTCACAGCAACGAGAGAAGCAACCAATACAGCTGGTCACACTGACACAACAGTTACTTATTTCTGCTGATGGCCTGTTAACTTCCATTAGTACCGGAAGAATCACAAGTCATGAATTCAACTTTTCTCCAGCACTTGGGAGGCTGAAGCCTAAACATTAGTACTGGACAATGGTATCTCTTTTTTTTAATTTATTATATGTAAGTACACTGTAGCTGTCTTCAGACACTCTAGAAGAGGGCGCCAGATCTCCTTACGGATGGTTGTGAGCCACCATGTGGATGCTGGGATTTGAACTTATCACCTTCGGAAGAGCAGTCGGGTGCTCTTACCAGCTGAGCCATCTCACCAGCCCCAGGTATCTCTTTTTGAGTGTGCTTTCAACTCTGTGATAACAATATACAGAAGTATGTGTAGGTAGATAGATAACAGGATATACAGAAGTATGTGTAGGTAGATAGATAACAGGATATACAGAAGTATGTGTAGGTAGCTAAATAACAGGATATACAGAAGTATGTGTAGGTAGATAGATAACAGGATATATAGAAGTATGTATAGGTAGATTGATGTACTTTATACAGGATTTTTTTCTGGTGGACTGTAACTTGAAACAAATGTAAATCTCCTGACATTGACCTGTTACATATTACTTTCTCTTTGATGCAAAATATATGGGGTGGGGGTGGGGGGATGAAAGTGGGGGGTGGGGTGTGAGATGGCAGAGCTGGTAAAGGCAGTTACTGCCAAGCCTGATGAATTGAGTTTGAGCCCCAAGGCCTCCATGACAGAAGGAAACAACAACAACAACTACTATTACTACTAGAAGCTGTCTCCTGACCTTCACATCTGTGACTCATGCCGCTCCCTACCTAAATACAAATTCTTTTTTGCTGTTGCTATTATTTTTTTTTAAGATACGATTTCTCTGTGTAGCCCTTGCTGTCCTGGAACTAGTTCTATAGACCAGGCTGGCCTTGAATTCAGAGATTTGCCTATCTCTGTCTCCCAAGTGCTGGGAATAAAGGTGTGTGCCATCAATGCCCAGATACAAGTTTTTTTTTTTAAGTATATTTATATGATGTATAAAGTTTGCAGCAAAAATGAAGGTGAGAAGGGGGTACCCTCTAGAATGTACCAGAGACCTAGGAGATGAGAGACTCTCAGGTCAAAGGGAGAAACCTTAGATGAAATGCCCAACAGTGGGGAGAGGGTACTTATATAGAGTCCATATCCAGGGGTAAGACAGGGCATCAAGTGAGGGATGGGGTTGCCATCCCACAGTCAAAAACTCTTACCCAGAATTATTCCCATCTAAAAGAACTGCAGGGACAAAAATGGAGAAGAGACTTAGAGAAAGCAGGTCCAGTGACAGGTCCAACTTGGGATCCATCTCAAGGGGAGGCTCCAAGGCCTGACACTATTAATGATGATATGGTATGCTTATAGATAGGAGTCTAACATGGCTGCACTCTGAGAGGCCCAAAAAGCAGCTGACTGAGACAGATTCAGAAACTTACACCCATTGGTTAATGGACTGAAGTCTGGGAACCCTGTGGTTGAATTAGGGAAAGGCTGAGGAGGGCAACCCTATAGGAAGACCAGCAATCTCAACTAACCTGGACCCCGAGATTGCTCAAATACTGAGTCACCAATCAGGCAGCATATACTAGCTGATATGAGGCCCCTGTCACATATACAGCAGAGGACTGCCTGGTCTAGCCTCAGTGAGAGAAGAGGTACCTAACCCTGGAGAGACTTGAGGTCCCAGGGAGTAGGGAGGCCTGGCAGGGTTGGGTGGGGTTGGTTGGGTTGGGGACATCCTCTTGGAGACAGGAGAGGAGGAATGGGATGAGGGACTGTCAGAGGGCAGATCAGGAGGGGGATAATGACTGGATTGTAAAAAAAAGATTAAAGATATTTTTTTTTAAAAAGTAAAGATGAACATTTTTAGCTATTACAGTATGAAAATTAACTTATGTTTCATAGAGTAGAATTTTTCTCAGCCAATAGTATTCAAAATGAAGTCCAGGACTTCAGGCATGATAGACAATGTATCTGGAGCTCCCAAGAGCTACAATCATACTCATACACACACACATACAAACACACACACACACACACACACACACACACACACACACACACACACACTCTACCGGAAGTTGTTCCTTTGATTGTCTGAGTCCTTGGAAGTGAACTGAGATGGCCAGGCCTGACACAGGCACCTTTCCTCTTTTCATTTGATGTGTATATGAGCTTTGCCTGCATGTGTCTATGCACAATATGTGTGCAATGCCCAAATAGACCAGAAGAGAGCATTGTGTTCCCTAAGACTGGTGTTAAGAGTTGGTTGTGAGCCGCCATATATCTAACCTGGCCCCCCAGGAAGAGGTTCTTCTCTGCTGAGCCATCTCTCCAGCCCTAGGAATTTGTTCTAAGGTCAAGATTAAAACTGTGATTTTTTTCATAGAATATCATATATCTTCCCAAAAGGTAGGAGATGATTGTATTGTAGAGGAGTTTAATCAAGCATCGGAACTGATGCTATCAGTAGAGCTAATACCTCATTATCTGCAATTCAATTGATCTACACTGTGATTTTCAAATACCAGCTTCTTCAACTATTCAAGGTGATTTTTTTTTCGTTATGAAGGACTATGATGCATGTTAAATGAGCTGAGAATACTAATTTTATAGTAAGTATTCACTTTCAGAGATGTTCTAAAGAAGGAAGCAGTATCAAAGGGAAACAAGAAAGAGAGAGGAAATTAAAAGGCAGGCAGAGGAGCCAGAAGACACTATGTTTAGGCATTAGAGGCAGATGTGAGCATCACAGATGTTTCACTTTTTACAGTTTAATTTTCATTTTAGACATCCCTCTATTCAAGTAACAACCACAGCCCATCCACGCATGGCTGCCTTTGCAGGTTTAATTAGGTGATAGCTGGTTTGTGCTATCTACTTCTAATTACTTAAAAGGCCAAGGCATTTCCTTACTGTGACTTTTCTTTATTGGTGCCGCTCATCAGTTTTTCTGAAAGAGAAAAGAAACATATTTGGTATTTTTTTTTCCCTACAGTGCTATCCTTAACATAAAATTTTAATTGAGAAATAGTTAAGGTTTTTTTTTTTTGAAAGTTAGATAACACAGGATTTAACTGTTGAATTATACAATGATATCAAACCATTCCAATATTCTTTATTAATACTCAAAACAAGATCATGGTCAAACGCATTCTAAGTAATAAATCATTTACCCTTCGGATCATACAATAGCAATCTGCCATTCTGTCTGCTTTTTGATGCCTAAAATAGAAGCAGGAATAAAAACTAGAATTATCATTATTATTTTAGTTTGAAGTATTTGGAAAAATATATTATGAGCCTCTATGTAAATATTTCTATTATATAATATATACTAAAGCCAATTATTTTTAAACTTTATAAATGGATGGTAAAGCTGACCCAAAGTATTAAAAAAAAAAACCAAAACAAAACAAAAAACAAGAACAGAACCTTTGGCAATACACATTTTATTTACTTTTAAAAATTTTTTGAGTCGAGGCATATTTATGCGTTTGTAGCTGGCCTTGATCTTTTATGTAGCCATGGACAATCCTAACTTCTAATATTTTTCTTTCCCCTCCCAAGTGTTAGGACTGAGGTGGAGAAATGGCTTAGCCATTATAAGGGTAGGCTCATAGTTCAAAATGAACAAAACCAAAGATGACAGGCATGTGCAACCATGTCAGTTTGTGCAGGCTGGGGGGGTTGACATCAGGGCTTCCTGTGCGCTGCTAGGCAGGCACTGTACCAACTGAGCTCCGCCCCCAGCCCCCGAATCCTTTACCTGTACATCAGCCTTGTCCAGGTAACTGCTGAAAACAAAGAAGATACTTTTACTTCCTAACTGCCAAACACAGAATTAGGAGCCGGCTGTCATGCATGGGCTAAGACGTCATGTTATAAAACCTAAGCAGTGGTTCCCAACCCCCAACCTGGGGGTCCTGACCCCTTTCGGGGGAGGTCAAACAATCCTTTCACAGGTTGCATACTACCACCAGAAAATACAGATATTTAGATTATGATTTTTAACAATAACAAAGTTACAGTTGTGAAGTAGCAACAAAAATGATTTTATGGTCAGGGGTCACCACAGCACAAGGAACTATAATGTCAGCATTAGGAAGGTTCAGAACCACTGCTCTAGAGAAACCAACTTTCTTCTTATCTCATCTTGAGGTCCATCTAAACAGAGCTGCAGGAATGATTCTACCCGGGATAGTGGTAATGTGTTGAACCATCTACTAGTTTTGTTATCTTCTCAGTTCATTATCTTGGATTCTAGGTCCAGACTGAAATACAGTCAATAGCATCAATAGCAGGCTCTAGGACACCCTTCCCACTGAGCTGACTCTGGAAATCATAACTTCTTTTTGGCTAACAGTTATACGTCCCTCTCCAGCTTCAAGAAATTACATATGATAAATAAATCTCTGCCACTGTCCAACTTGCTGGTGCCACCATAGATAACTTTTAGAGGGAATCTGAGCCAGAGGAAGGTGGGGGCTTCCACATTTAGGATATGGAATTTTAATATTGTTTAAATATATAAATGTACAAATTGATCTTTTATTTTATCTAGTGAAACATTTTAATTTTTATCTCCTAAGCCTTCACATGTATTTACTAATACTTAGAAGTTTAATGTTTTCTCCTCTTTTGGACACACCAGAAGAGGGCATCAGATCCTATTACAGATGGTTGTGAGCCACCATGTGGCCATAGGATTTGAACTCAGGACCTTTGGGAGATCAGTCAGTGAGTGCTCTTAACTGCTGAGCCATCTCTCCAGCCCTTCTCCTAGATTTTTGTTGCTTTCTAGGCTATTTAGTTACAGGATTGATTTTCCTCATAATGGAGTCCTTCATATACCTGGATAAGTCATTTAGTTGTATTATTTTTACATATGGAAAAGGTCACACTTATTTCTACCATACATCAATAATTCACTTGTCCTCCACTTGGCTCCACATCCCTTTGCAGACTTCTTGTTTGTTTCTGAGACAGGGTATCACTTTGTAGCTCTGTCTGACCTAGAACTCACTACACAGAGCAGACTGAGTTTGAATTCACAAAGATCCACCTGCCTCCCAAGGGCTGGGATTACAGATGTGTATCATTATGCCTGGGCCTCAAACCAGACTTTAAAAATGGTTATTACTACATACCTGGGAATTTCAGGAATACAAAATTCAGGGCTAAGACTGTGAACAACAAAGCAAAGAGGCGTTATTGTCGTTATTAGTTGGCACTGCTCCCTTTTCAAATGGCTCTTGTTGAGAGATGGTTCTAATGCTTTGTCTTAATTAGGCTTCCAAAAGCTGAGCTTCCAGATGTTAAGGGCCCCTGTCCCCAGCCGGCTTTGACTGGTAAGGGACTGAGGGAGGGAAGGAGGGAGGGAGGGAGGGAGGGAGGGAGGGAGAGAGAGAGAGAGAGAGAGAGAGAGAGAATAGTCCCCATGACTCAGAAGCAGAGAGATCAGATCTAAGAACTGCAAGAGAGAAGTCATTCAGCAATGTAGTGTAAAGAGAAGGCAGCACCACGGGAGCACCACACAAAAGGTGCAGCAAAGATAAAGATATAGATTTAGAAAGTGTTAAGCCAGGAGTACTGGAGGGGTGTGTGTGTGTGTGTGTGTGTGTGTGTGTGTGTGTGTGAGTCATGGGGAGGTTTGGAAGTGCCCAACCATTAAGGTAGTCAAGGCGTATCAAAATTAGCTGGTGTGTGTGTGTGTGTGAGTGTGTGTATGCTAACAGATAGCAACATTCCTCCACCCACCCACTTCCTGGGTTCAGGGAGTGTTCGTTCAAGGACACACCCTGACTGTTGCTGGAATGAACTATGCGAATGTGCTATTGCTAGGGTCTCATAGTAACTGTCTTGAGAAATAACCCGCACAATTACCAGGTATTCCTTGTGACTTTGTACTTCCTCGTGACTCTTAACTGGTATTTTCCACCCTCCCCACCCCTTGAGTCGTGGTTTCTTCTTATAAATACTCCCCTTATCCAGCTACTTGGGGTCCACAGTCCTACAACCCTGTGTGGTGTACACCGTGGCCCTCAGAGTGCTCCAGAATAAAAGTCCTCTTGCTGTTTGCATCAAGACCGTTTCTCATGAGTGATTTGGGGTGTTGCCTCTCCTGAGTCAGAACGTGGGGGAGTCCTCACGTTGGGGGTCTTTTAGTAGGTGATAGTGAGCCTAACTCACGTCAGACAGTAGAGACTTAGGCGTTGAACTCACTATTAAAAATTAATCATGTAAGAAAAAAAAAGGGAGATAGTGGAGGAATACTACCTCAATAGATAATATTTATTTAGATTGCTTTAATTGCTTTCAGTTGTTTTAATTGCCAAAATGAAGATTATATATAAGTTTGTTGGTATTTATGATACTAAAAATCCTTTGGAAGAGAGGTCAAGCTATTAATTTAAAACATTCTATATCTTTAGTGACTGGACCAATGACCTGCCATCTTGGGAGAGAGGCCCTGTATTTGTGTTGACAAGAAGGGATAAAAAGCACTGGACCCCCTCCAGAGTGATATGTATCAGATACTACAGGGGAAGACCCCCTGAAGATCTTGGCTACGGAAAAGAAAATTTTGAGAAAATCAAACAGGACAGGTAACTTGATCTGCTAATTCCTTGACATGGGAACAGCCCAATTATTGGCTAAGATATAAAAATGCCTCTAGCCAAAACTTCAGCTAAATTTGGACAATAAAATTTTGTTGGTTATGGAATCGTTAAGATTCTTCATGTCCTCCTTCATATGGCATGAATAAAGATTTATTACAATTGGTTATTGATCACATTAACTCATAAAAGGATAGTTGTCTTTCACCTGCTCAAAGAAGGAACAAAATTCATCTTTAACTTATCTGTGCACCTTGCTTAATACATACAAATATCTTAATAGTACTAAAATTTGGGTTGTAAGATTTATATATTACAAAATGTACTATATTACAGATTTGGCAAGATTCATCCTCCTGGATGCTGAAGTGACTGCTGTTCCGGCCCCCTGAGTCCAAAGACTGCTTCCAGAACAGCTTCAGGAATTGCTGCTGATTCCTGATGGACTTGCTTCATGCAACCTTTTAGAAGGATCCAGCCACAATTTCAGTCAAGTCCTAAGTCTTGACTAGGGAACAGATGATAAAGCTAGCTTTCTAAAGTCTAACCAAATTTTCTAATTTTCCTAAACCTCCCCACCCCTTTAAAAAAACTTCTCATCTCCCCTATTCAGCAGGAAGAAGTTGTGGAGAGTTGTCATCCCAATCCCTTGGGTTCCAGTGTCTAGTTATGGTTATTTTATAAATTATGATAGGTTGTCATTTTAAGGAATAATTTGGAAAAGATCATAACTTTGAACAGGAAGGAAATAGATGGGATCAATTACTAAATTTATTCTTAAGCAAAGCACTGTATAGCCACAATTTTACATTGTTAGAAATCATAATTGATGCAAATTGAAGTTATAATTTTTACATTGATACAGATTTGAGGTTTTCATTGGTATAACTTCCTTATATTGATTCAAAAGTTGGAGTTAAAAGTGTTACTCTTAGATAGGCATTGTGCCTATGCAACTCACTTAAGAATACAGGGCTTACAGCCAGTCCTTCTAATAACTGCTATTAAAAAACTGTTTAGGATGATTAAGTAACACAAGCAAAGGGCCAGAGAGTAATCTCATGGTTATATTAGATTCTGATCTAATTATATTAAGGTGCTTTCTACAATATTCAAATAGAAATGGCTAAGAATGGTCAAGGTTTAACAATTCAAATATACTTTATATAAATAGTCTTTCAAAACATCAGAAATCCACAGACTATGACATTCAATATTCATTCATTATTAAGGACCATGTAACTAGAGACATGTCTATTCCTGACAGCAGTACCCCCTTCTTGGTTCACAGAAGAAATTGAGCATCAACACCTCCATATAGAGTTGTACCAGTTATAGCAAGGTGGCCACTGGACAAAAATTGCTCTACTCATCTACAGACAAAAAATACTGTCCAGGAAAGGACACACAATGCAGAATAGCAGACAGTTTAGCTCTGCCAATACAAGGTAAGCAAGACCTTCGTAGTTCCTGTTTCATGTCAAGGTCTGTCTGATGGTTCTAGACCAGAGGTTGAAGCCAGATGCTATGATGTTTTGAGTAATAGGGGACTGTCCAGATAGTCAGCTGTCTCTACAATTTGTTTAACTTTGAAGCTATGTTTTTGTGATTCCTACATATTCAGGTTAGGATGAGACAGGTCAAGTGGACATCTCCTTGCTCTGGCTTGGACTTGACCCTTACTTGAACTATACCATCAGACATATCATTCTCTTCCCATTTCAGTAGGGAAAGAAAATTCAGGATAGCCAGTGCTCAGATCTTGATGGAGACCCAGACTGTCCTCAGTCCAACTTTTACCATTTGCAAGGAGATGTCCACTTGACCTGTCTTATCCTAACACTGAATTCCTTAGGAGTCAGTAATTTTCAGGTTCTCCACTCCTGTCCAGGCTTCAGACTGCTATACCCAAGGCTTCTGAGGGGCTTCAGTGTAATTTTTCCATACTGTACAAATTGAGATAATAGTGAATACTGGATCAAGCAATCAATTGAGCACGTGGACAAGAGGTGATATGCAAGAAGAGGTTGCATGTAGTAGAGGCACAAGTGGAAAGACTGAGGAGGAGGAGGAAGAGCATTAGTGAGCTGTGCCTAAACCATGCTCTAGTGCCACAATTCAGACATGGCACCCATTCTCTTTGTTTCCTGCATTTCTTCCATAACTATTTTCTACAAGAAACTATTAACAATGTACTATATAGTCTGTCCCCGGATCTTTGGACAGATCTAGCTGCCCAACTTCAAAGGTCCTGGTACCATTCCCAAGCAGACCCACTGTGCTGGCTAGTTTTATGCAAACTGGACATGAGCTAGAATCATCTGAGAGGAGGGAACCTAAACCCAGAAAATGCCTCCATAAGATCCAGCTATAGACAAGCATGTTGGGTATTTTCTTGATTAGTGATCGATGGGAAGAGCCCAGCCCATTTTGTGGTGGTGCCAGCCTTGGGCTGGTGGTCCTTGTTATAAGAAAGCAGGGTGAGCAAGCCATGAGGAGCAAGCCAGTAAGCAGCACCCTTCCATGGGCTCTGCATCAGATCCTGTCTCCAGGTTCCTGCCCCATTTGAGTTCCAGCCCTGACTAACCTTGGGGATGGACTGTGATATGGAAGGGTAATAAACCCTTTTCCTTCCCAAATTGCTTTGGTCATTGTTTAAGTTAGGGTTTTACTGCTGTGAACAGACACCATGACCAAGACAACTCTTATAAGGACATTTAATTGGGGCTGGTTTACAGGTTCAGAGATTCAGTCTGTTATCATTAAGGCAGGAACATGGCAGCATCCAGGCAGACATGGTGCAGGAGTAACTAAGAGTTCTACATCTTCATCTGAAGACTGCAAGCAGAATACTGGCTTCCAAGCAGCTAGGATAAGAGTCTTAAAGCCCGAGCCCACAGTGACACACCTACTCCAACAGGGCCACACCTACTCCAACAGGGCCACACCTTCTAGCAGTGCCACTCTCTGGGCTAAGCATCTACAAACCATCACAGTCATGGTGTTTCATCACAGCAATACTGACTCTAACTGGGATACTCACTGTGAATTCATAAGCTAACAGTGACAGACCTAGTCATGTGTCTGTGACCCAAGCTTAGCTTGTCACAATCTTTCCCAGAGGCTTTCCAAGTAGGACTGTCATAAAGTTAGGATCATGTGAGTTTAGAACTCCAGGATGAGAAATAAGAAGAGAAGAGGGGTTGTTGGAGGGAGAAAGAGAGAGAACAAGAGGGAGCAAAAGGGGGAGAGAGAAATAAGGAGAGAGAGAGAATAAACACAATTATAAGAGGCACATACATACATCTCTAATGCCATCCGAGTCTCTGATCCACCCAGTCTCTGTCCCTTTTTTTTTTTTTTTTTTACCTGAAACAAATCTGAGTTATGGGGATTTTTTTGTCAATTAAACCAAAAGAAACCTTGACTATTAAGGTTTTTTTTTTTTTTTTTTTTTTTTTTTTTGTCTCCTTCCTAGTATCCAGTGATAAGAGCTTTGATAACAGAATTAGCATAGCCTCTGGCCAGGTCAAGTGAGAAGTGTTAAATCTACCTGCCAACTTTGAATACAGGGAAAGAATCCCAACCACAAGCTTGTAACATTATAAGGTTGGATCTTCCCCCATAGGATGCCTCTGAGTTAAGCTTCACTGTGAGGGTGACAGCTATCCAAATTGGGGCCACAGTCAGGTAGCAATAGCAAGTGTCCAGTTCAGAGCTAGAGAATGTCTGCAGGGGAAGTTAGAAATGTATGTGGGAATGGAATATTAGTGCCGTTAACTGCCACATGCTAAGGAGTCAGGGCTGTAACTACTGCACAGTGCAAACCAAAGTCAAGGCTTTGAACAAGACCAGAAGATTAAACTGATCCCAGAAATTTGGTGGAGGGTAAATTTGAGAGAGAAAAGAGGCAAGTAGACCAGTTGGTGATTCACTAAGTCTGGAAACAGAATTGAGTTAGACTGCATCATCTATATAGAACAAGAGAAGTCCAAGGAAAGAATCATTGTTCATAACATCCAAGAGGCAGATGGGAAGTCAGACCAATAGACACATCCCCACTATGGAGACGTGGCTGGAGAGTTCAGGAATGACCACAACCACAGAGGAAGGATCTTGAGAAAAGAAACTGGTTCTTAGCCTAGTGTAGTATCAAAATACATATAACTGCAGGAGGGCTGAGGCAGAAGGACTGCAAATTCCAGGATAGTCTGGACTACATAGTCAAGTTTAAGGCTAGCCTGGACAACTTTGCATCTGTCTGAAACAAAAATGGTCAGTAGTGGGTCATTTGCTTAGCATATGCAAGATCCTGCGTTCAGTCTTCAGTATGAGAGAGGAAAAGAGACAGAGGGAGAGATAAATTGTTTCTTAGTTATAAGTGTGTATCCCACATCAGTTTAAAAGCATCATGTCATACTGCCTGGACTGGATCCCAGAACCACCAAACAAACAAGTAAGCTCCTCTGCATGGTTAGGTCTGGTGGTTTATGGCAACCGTCCCAGTATGCTTGACCATGAGTGCCAGGCCAACCTATGCTAAATACTAACACTAAAGAAGGAGGAGAGGGGAGGAGAAGGAGAGGGAGGGAGATGAGGGGAAGGAAGAGGAAAAGAAGTAAGAAAGAAAGACAAAATAAAAGAAAAATGGAGGTCTTGAGGTCTTCCATGAGTTCATCGTAGTTTCATTAACTTATTCTTTGTCTTCTTACTAGATGGAGTTTTGTGAGAGAAGGGACTTCATGTATTTGCCTATTTCTAGGGCCTAGTGCACTCCATACCACTCAAGCTAATGCTCAGTATAAGCACCTGTTGAAAGAGTAGACCTGTAAAGAAACAGAGAACATAACACATAAACTAGAGTTCAGCTGCTCCACATAGCAGCCACTAGCCACGTGCAGCAACTAGCCACGTGCAGCCACGTGAGCCTGTGAACTGTGGTGAACTCAAACTGACAGTAAACATCCATTTAGAAGACTAGATTTTAGAAGAATTAGTGCCCAAAACTGATGTAAGATTATCTCACCTACACACACACCCCTAGGCATATGCCACGAACCAGCAGCCAGTGGGGTCACTCAGGTTCTACCTGGGCTGCAAAGCACAAACAGGCTTTTATCAAATGAGTTGCTAACACTGAAGATTCAGATTTTCAAACAGTCTTATTTAGGTTTCTCTTCTAATAATGAAAGACATGATATTTTTCTTCATTGTATTTATGGAACTATGTTACTCTTTTACTATATTTGTTTTTATAAGCAACCTTATGCTCCGACTGGCAGAGAATGGATGAATTGACAGTAACTGTGGTGACAGGGTGCGGAGTGTGTGTGTGTGTGTGTGTGTGAGTAGCAGAGCACAACCCAGGCACATTTTACTGTACAGCCTCAAATGCATATAAAATGATCATTCATTACTCTACTGCTATGTATTGTAATGCTAAGTGTGGGCCCAAGACAAAGTCTGCAGTAGACCCAAGTGACACCATTTGACCTTGTCCCACAGTTATTTCTGATTGGTGAATAAAGATGGCTATAGCCTATAGCTGGGCAGAGCTGGATGGTACTTGATGTTCCTGGGGGTTGGGGGAGACCATAAAGAGAGGGAGAAGTGGGAAAGGAAGAGGAAGACATCATGGGATAAGAGTAAAAATAAACATGGCCCTGAGGGCTGGCCAATTAGAATTAAGAGCAGCCCAGATAAAAACACAGTAAATAATAACTTGGGGTTATTGAAAAAATATTTTTTAATAACATAGAGGGGAGACATCTGCCCAGCTCTAGTGCTGACTAAGGCTTATTATAAATATAAAGGCTGGGTATGTGTTTTGTCTGAAAACTAAATGGTTAAAGGCAGGATAAAAATCCCAGGTTAAAATTAAAAACTTGTACAACATATTGGTGTCCAACAAGGGGCAAAAAAATCGCATAAAAAATTTAATTTCCCTTTTTTCTCTTGTCTTTCTCTCTTTCCCACTGATGTCTCTGTCCCTCTCCCAAAAGACCTCTGCCATGTGGAAGAAAAAAAAATTCAGATTCCCAAATAAAAAACACATGCTGTCCCTTTAAGACTATGGAGACCTGGTTTCTTAACAAAGTTGTTTTTTTCCCCAAGCCACACAAGGTTCAGAACTAGGGCTAAAATACATGTTGATTTGGCATACACGATTCTAGGGTTTGCACCCCAGACAGACACAGTGTACCCCCAAACCAAACCAACACCTCAAGCGACAGACTCAAACTCCAGCCTTGGTCTTTCCAAATGCGTTCTACGCTACGCTGCCTCGGAGAGGCAACTTAATTGCACGCAGACGCTGCTATGCAATGAAGCTGACAAACTCCTGCTGCCTGAAGAACAAAAAGCAAGGCTGCATGCCTCCTACAGTCAAAAAATTTATAAAAATAAATAAAGATGTTACGTTACCTTAAGCAACTGGTTTCCCTCAACGTGTTCTCCAGGGGAATGCTGGGACTTCTTGTCCTAGCAGATGACACATATATGTTAGCTTGAAAATACGCTTATACAGTAAATAGAAGGGAATTTAAATAAAGTTAAATAAAAGGATATTAAATTAATTTATATAAAGAGAAAGGGGGTGTAAGTATATTTATCTGCAGAGCTATTAATCTTCAAAGGGAGAAATAAAAATTAAAATGTTTTCAAGTATACATAGATAAATAAATAAATCCAGGCCTTTGATCTCAATACTTGGAAGACAAAGGCAAGGACAGATAGGTTTCTTATGAGTCTGAGGCCAAACAGTGGTGGCACATGCCTTTAATCTCAACACTTGGGAGACAGAGACAGGCAGATCTCTGAGTTCAAGTCCTGCCTGTTCTACAGAGTGAATTCTAGGACAAAACCAAAACAAAACAAAATAATCCTGTCACACACACACAAAAAAAAAAACAACAGAAAAAAACATTTTATAGTCATAATCTTACATTAATAAAAATCTTTATATTTTAATACAAAATTAAGGTTATATTTTGTTATATTAATGCAAAGTTTTATATATTGATACAGGCTTAAGTTTTTCTTTTCTTTTTTTTTTTTTTTTGAGACAGGGTTTCTCTGTAGCCCTGGCTGACCTGGAACTCACTTTGTAGACCAAGCTGGCCTCGAACTCAGAAATCCACCTGCCTCTGCCTCCCAAGTGCTGGGATTAAAGGCATGTGCCACCACGCCTGGCTAGGCTTAAGGTTTTCATTGATATAAATCTTTGTTTATTAATACAAAGTTTAAGATTAGTTTTGTTACTCTTAGACATTATGCCTATAAAACTCATTTTAAAATATAAGACTTAATCCTAATCCTTTTGATAACTACTATTACAAATTGTTTAAAATAATTAAATAATACAAGTTACAGTCAATCAATCAAACTCATAGCCATATTAGATAATAATCTAAATTATCACAAAAATATATATCCTGGATTATGTATTTAATAAATGGCTAAAAACAGACTATGTTTACTTGTTCAAATAGACTATAAATAAACAAATGGTCTTCAAAAGTATCAAAGATCTACAAAATATGACATTTAAAAAATTATTTTAAAAATCTTTTGACTATGAGACAAATTTGCTCCTAACAGTAACCCCATTTCACTTCAAAAAAAGATGATAAACATCAACAACCTACATAGAAAGTCGCTTCCATTGTAGCAGGCCAGCCACTGGACCAAAAAAAAAAAAAAAAAAAAGGCCCTAACTTTATCTACACACAAAATGCTGTCCAAAAAGGACAGACACACACAAAATAATCAACTACTCTGCCAAGACAGAGTAAGCTAGTACTTCATAATTCCTGCTCCACTTAAAGTCTGTCAGATATTCTGAGACAAAAGGCTAAAGACAGCTGCTCCAACATTATAAAAAATATTGGAGACTGTCTCGGTGATAAGCTATCTCTGTCATTTCCATAATTTTTAAAAACTGTATCCCTGCACTTCCTACATACTCAAACAATATTTATTCCTTCTCAAAGTTCTGATGGGATTAAAGACTAAATAACTATTATCTCACAACTAAACTTAAGTTATTTAAAATAAAAAAAAAATGTTCTACTGGCCGAAGCGAGCAGGGCCGAATGGGGGCAGCCGGAGTGAGCAGGGCTGGCCAGAGCGAGCAGGGCAGACCAGAGAGAGCAAGGATGACCAGAACGAGGGGAAAAAATGTTCTAGATCTAAGAAATGTTTTTAAAATGATAATACAGGTTAAAAAATAAATAATTAATATACAAAATTCTAACTCACCAAAGTAAGATAAATGATAAAAAATATACTTTATCTAAATCTCCAAATATAATAGACTGGATGTTATAAATATATATCAGGGGGCTGGCAAGATGGCTCAGTGGTTAAGAGCGCTGACTGCTCTTCCAAAGGTCCCGAGTTCAAATCCCAGCAACCACATGGTGGCTCACAACCATCCGTAACGAAATCTGATGCCCTCTTCTGGAGTGTCTGAAGACAGCTACAGTGTACTTACATATAATAAATAAATAAATCTTTAAAAAAATATATCAAACCTTATAATTTTCATAATTATATTCAATTCTTTTTCTGTTTGTTTGTTTTTTTTGTTTTTCGAGACAGGGTTTCTCTGTGTAGCCCTGGCTGTCCTGCAACTCACTTTGTAGATCTGGCTGGCCTCGAACTCAGAAATCTGCCTGCCTCTGCCTCCTGAGTGCTGGGATTAAAGGCATGCGACACCACGCCCAGCTCAATTCATATTTTTAAAAGTCTTTTTAATTAGGCAAAAAAATTGTTGAGGTTTGGTCTGTTGGTATGTACTGTAATGCTAAGTGTGGGTCTCCAAGACTTGGTGTCCCAGAGACAAAAAAGCCTGCAAATAAACCCAAGTGACACCATGTGACCTTGCCCCCAAGTTATTTCTGATTGGTTAAATAAAGATGCCCACAGCCTGTAGCTGGGTAGAAGAGACATAGGTGGTGCTTGATGTTCCCAGTCTGAGGGTTGGGAGAGACCATAAAGAGAGAGAGAAGTGGGGAAGGAGGAGGAAGACACCATGGGTTAAGAGTCAAAATAAACATGGCACTGAGAGCTGGCCAATTAGACTTAAGAGCAGCCCAGATAAAAACACAGTAAATAATAACGGGGATATTGATAGAAAATAATTTTTAATAACATAAAGGAGAGATATCTGCCCAGCTCTAGTGCCGACTAAGGCTTATTATAAATACAAAGGCTGGCCGGGTGTGGTGGCGCATGCCTTTAATCCCAGCACTTGGGAGGCAGAGGCAGGCGGATTTCTGAGTTCGAGGCCAGCCTGATCTACAAAGTGAGTTCCAGAATAGCCAGGGCTATACAGAGAAACCCTGTCTCAAAAAAAAAAAAAAACCCAAATAAATATAAAGGCTGGGTATGTGTTTTGTCTGAAAACTAAATGGTTAAAAGTGGGATAAAAAGCACAGGTTAAAATTAAAATTTTCTACAACACATCACTTATACCCATAAATACTTAAAATATAAACAATGGTTTTCCTCCTTGACAGGACGATAGCTTGTTGGAGGAAGCCTGTGTTCAAACTTCAACAGATCTTGTAATTTTGAGTCAACCAATCACTTACCCTGTGACTCCTGTACAGAGGAGTATACATAACAAAAGAACTTAACTGGGAATAGGAGTAAACTCCTCAGCTCCTCCTGATGCTGTCAGTACCCATCGCTTGGCCTTGTAAGGAGAGTCCTGAATTTCTTGGCAGTTCTAATAGAACTTGGGACTGCTTGGACACCGAAGCAGGGAGCACAGCTAAGGTACACACAGCTTCACTGCAGGGCAGGAGCGAGAGACCAGAATGGTGGAGAGGGTGCAGGGGGGAATCCCTTGAGTGTTGGGATTTAGCTCTGGAAACTCAACAGAGATCATTTCTACTGATGTTGTTTTCTGGAGACCAAAACAAACCCCCAAACCCTAGTAACATACATACAAACATACATACATACATACATACACACACATACATACAGATTCGGGAGCCATTGACTTTGGTTTTTAGGAGAATGAAACAAATTATTTAAAGTATTTTTTTCATATCTCCTTTTAAAAAGCAAAGATCTTGGGATAAGAACAAATGAACTCAGCAAGTAAGTCACCTACAGTACCGGTGTCACTGTGCTGCTTATCATTTAAATGCTATTGGGTGTGGTGCAGAGTAGTTCAAGGAGTCAAAAGTCAAAAATCTTGATTTTTGGATATTCCAAGTCATCCAGATTGGTTTTAGGGGCAGTTCGTAGTGAGAACCTTTCTCCTGGGAGGTCCAGGAAGGCCAAAGTTCACAGAGCCAAACAAGTTATAGGTAGAGAGCATGCCTGGGGGGGTGCTCATCCCCATAAACCATTAAGTTGTTTGAAAAAGTAAAAGAATAGTGAATGGGGCAGAGCTGCAGGCCCTAGGATAGGACATGACGGTTTTCATTTTGGCGGTAGGGTGAGATACCCCTAAACAGGCAGACTTTCCCTTCTCTCAGCCAAGCACCCTACCTTCTCGGGCGGTACTTCGACAGCCGTGGGGTTCCAGAGGCCCAACCTGGAGTGGTAGATAAATTTTTAGGATTAGGTGTTGTCCGAGGTGCGGGCTGGGACCCGCCACTCCCGGGGGTGTGGGGGAAATTACTCAACAGTCACCAAAGTGCTGCTTACCCTCTGGCCGCCCTGCCAAGTTGTTTCCTCGAAGGGCAGACCAGGAAGGCCAGCCCCGCTCCGCACTTGCGCTGGGTTCCGAGCTACGAGCCTGGGACTCCGCGTTGCCATGGAGAACGGACGGGCTGCCGCAGGAGCCCCGAGAACCACGGGAGCTGCCCAGCGACTGGACCGCCCGACGCAGCGGAGGGGCGAGCGGGGCGGAGCGCGGCGGGCACGGGGCGGGTCGCAGTGCGCGGGGCGGGGGCGGGGCGGGAACTGTTCCAGCTGCTGGAACCACGCGAAGGGCGGAGCGGGCGGGGCGGGTTGCCCAGCGTCCGGAGGAACTGGGCGTCGCGCTGCGGGGCAAGTTGGGGGCGCACACCCTGGGGCAGGCTTGACCACGTATCCTGGTTATTTTGAGAAAGGCCGGAGACAGGGGGACTGGAAGGTCGGTGTCCATACCTGATTCTGACTCTAGGTGACAGAGGGAAAGGGGCGAGGTGGCCTCATTGGGGGTTACGACTTGTGGAAGAAAAGATGCCTTGAGTTGGGAGGGCTGGGTGCCTCTGGATCTGAATGAGCAAAAATCCCCTGCACCCGAGATCGCCCCGAGAAGATTATGGGTTTCCTGGGGATCTCGACATCAGTTCTCCTAGGGATCCAGTTCAGGTGTTTAGAACCAGACTCGCCTTTCCCACCCAGCCCCGGCCAAGTCTGGGTTCCCTTTTGTGCCCGGGCTGCTACTGAAGCACCTCAGCCCGTTAGAGGTCTTATGCTTCACTGCTTCGGTCACAAAAGAGGGTGGGAGAGCACCCTGTTAGAAAATTTCAATAGTCTCTCAAGCTTATCTTCTAGGGGTAAATGGGTAACCTTTCTCCTTGGACATAGAGAACTTGTTGCTAGGCAACGAGTTTTGAAGGGGATCCGTCTGTTGGAATCAAATCTGCATTCGAATTTCACCTAGTGGCCAGAATATAAGAGATAAAATCCCAGCACTTCGGGAGGCAGAGGCAGGCGGATTTCTGAGTTCGAGGCCAGCCTGGTCTACAAAGTGAGCTCCAGGACAGCCAGGGATATACAGAGAAACCCTGTCTCGAAAAAAACCAAAAACACCACCACCAACAAAAAAAGATATAATCACCATCTTAAGAGCCCTCTGGGGACATGCATTTTATGTGATGGCAAAAATATGTACGTTTTAATGTATAGAAAAACGGATTAAATTTTGACATTATTATAAAAATAGAACCAGCGAAATCATTCTGAACCAAGAGTACAGAAATTTTCCGTTGTTTTTAAGTTCTCTGATTCATCCTTCGAGGCACTCTCTAAATCTCTTTGAGTCGTGGATGATAGGAAAACATTGAGTGGAAAAAGCTAGAATGAAAGTTTAAGGAACTCAATGAAATCATTGACAACTGCAGGCCATGTCTGAGGAGGGCCCAGCAAGCCCCGACTTCTGCTATTGCAGGGACAGGAAAACTCTACATGTCAGGGGTCTTGCGTTTTACCCAAGATCTTTCTCAGTAAAGGCAAAGGGAAAGTGTATTTCTTGATTATGTTTTAAAAACCTCAGTTTTGTTAAATTTGCTTGGTATTGCTCAGTAGATAATGGCGCTTTTGTTGCACACATTGTTCCTCTGTAAGGAAGTGTAAGACAGTATCAAGCTGACCTGATTAGACTTTCTCTTTCTGCCCCCTACATCGAAAAGGATGAACCCAAACCAGTTTACACACTGCAGGGTTTTCAAGGTGTGTCTATGGTTCCTATTTCTCACAACACAGGAAGAGAAACTCTTTACAGACTAAATGACATCTGACAAGTGACTCTGGTAATAGCATCCATTCTGCTGTATTATGCATCTAAAGAAAATAGCCAACTTTCAGGGAAGCAGTAAGAATGAAGGTCATTCCAGCAGAGTACCTGGCCCAATGCTTATTCAACTCCACAATGGTCGTTATATTTCACTTTGATGAAAAAGCATTAAATTTTGTCTTCATTTGCATAACATCAGAAATAATTCACCCATCTCTATAACCTATATGCAGAAGTTGGTTTTTGACACAATGCTCAAATATGAAGCAAAGTTAAGCTCTGGCCTGTTCATTTAGACACTGAATAAGTTTATCTAAAGGATCTCCCTAGTAAGGAGTTGTTCTAAAGAAGTCGAAAGGAGCCTGGAGGTCATGGCACACGCCTTTAGTCCCAGTGAGAGGCAGGCGGATTTCGAGGCCAGCCTGGTCTACAGAGTGAGTTCCAGGACAGCCAAGGCTACACAGAGAAACCCTGTCTTGAAAAACAAAACAAAAACAAAACAAGACAAAACAAAAAGAAGGGAAAGGAAATGCTCCTGCTAACGCTACAGCTACATCCCTCTGTAGCAGCTACTTATGGGTACTTCAGTTTTTGGCTGGTCCTTGGGATTGGATCCCTGACTTTGTATACTTTAGGCAAGCAGTCTCCTACTGAGTGACAATCCGAGCCCCATCTCCACGATTTTTAATGGGTAATTATTTTTTATTATAGATCTGAATGTTAGCAGAGCACGATACAAAAACGTGTTTAAATAACATTTAATGTTTTCTGAGTATAAAACTAATACAGGGATTGGAATGTAGGTTAGTGGCAAAGTTCTTGCCTACCACACTACAGCCCTGGGCTTAATGCTGAGCAATGAAAAAACAAGCTCTCTCACAAACGAAAACCCAGGGCTACCGATACACTCTCATGATGGACAATTTACAACATACCAAAAACCACAACCATAAAAATGTAAACTACCCAGGATTCTGCTGCCCAGAAAGAACCTCTGCCATCAATTCTATTCTTTACGTCTAGCCCTCTTTTGTGCACATACATACTAACTGTTCTTCGGGGCACATGTTTACTTACTGACACTCGTATTTGATGGTCTCTGTTGTTGGCACTCTTGTTTTTTGTTGTTTAACATTTTCTCTTGAATGTTTCCCAATGGCTTTAGTGTTCAAAATGTCTTAATGGCAAATATGTGATATATATTACAATTCACTTAATTTGCTCTCCCCGATTTGGAAATTTCTAACTTTTCTTCTGCCGATTCACTGTTTCTGAACATCTTTGTTGGGAGCTGAGAGTGAGGCTGCATTCTGGGTATGAGATGCAAGAGCGAAACAGTAACTGTGAGAAATAAGGTTCTGCGCTGTGTTAGTGCACTCCTTCAGACCCAGCCCTCGGCTGGAAGAGGCAGGCAGAGCTCTGTGAGTTCAAGGGCAGCCTGGTCTACAGAGTGAGTTCCAGGACAGCCAGGAATACCCAGAGAAACCCTGTCACGAAACATGAAACACAACCCTGTCTCAGGAGAGAAGAGAGAGAGAGAGAGAGAGAGAGAGAGAGAGAAAGGTTTTGATGGCCATCTTTGTAAATAAATCTTTGATGACATCTTTCATTCTCAGACCAGATTCCTAGGTCTATGAAAACATAACTTCAAAAAGGCATTCTTTGAGCTTCAAAGGCAGTCTTAAACTAAAATTCCAAACTGTAAAATATTAACTTTTTGGAAGAGTACCAACAACGGACTTAATATTTATTTTGTGCAAAGTGTGAAGCAGCAGAAGATGATTTCTGGCTAGTTGCTGGGAAACACCAAGGGGGGTTTGAAGCGTATTGACTTTGGCTTTTCGCTCTAATTCTTTCCAGGATTTGCTGGTTTGCTCAATAGTTGTGAGATTGTTTGAAGTCTATGCAAATTACCTTCCTTCCTCTTCTCACAGCTAAAGCGCTAAGGATGCCGTTTAATTTCCCCCGCTTCCCGCTTCCCTCTTGTAAACAAGGGGCTGCTGAGCATTGCTTTTGTTTACCTTCTCATGTGAGACGCTTTGTATCTTCACCCTAACCTAAGGCATACTTCGTCTCAACAAAATTATCATATACTCACTCCTGTATGGCACTTAACACATCCCGTGGTTAGTTTTAGTTAAGAAACATGTGAATTGATGATTGCTGTTAGAGAGTTTCATTACAGAGAGCTTTTACTAAGCCACAGTAACCACCGTTGACAACATACTTGTATATACCTGTGATTCAGGTGACACCATGCTCTCTCTGACAACTGAAAAATTAAGTCAAACCACATGTAGTTGTCATTTGTGGATAAGAATTGGTTCAATTGTGGCAATTGAATATAGTTCTGCCTATACGGGTACTTTGCAAAATAGTTTACATTTTGACGTTTCTCCAAATGTTGAACTTCCTGCTTCTCCTGCTGAGGATATCCTTTGTTACTGCACCAGCTTGTTTGCCTTGGCTTTCATATGTGGTTGAGTCTCGTCAGGAGGCTGCCAGTTAAATGTTTATTTATTATTTTGGAGTCAGTAGAGGGAGCCTGGAGCCAAAAGATTATCATTGCAGATATACGAGTCGTGATTGTCTTCCAGGTCTTGATGTGTGGATGAGTTTAAACACTGGTGTATATGTAAAACAGCAATGATTTTTAAAGTCAATTTGCTTCTATAATCTCTTCTTAAAAGACCAGAAAGTGACTGGCTGTTAGTGCAAGCTGAGCATCTTCTTAGTAAGACCATGCAGGATTCCATTGTTCCTGGATCTTCTATGATCCCAGACCTGACATTCCACTGGGGTCAATCGTGTGGAAAACTTTCTCCTTTTTTCAGAGCACAATGTAGGTTTCCCTTCCAGGTCCGTGAGCATACTGTCAAGACTCTTAGCTTTGTCGGAACTTTAAAATAAGTCGCCGCTTCCGATGCAGTATCTTCATGCTTGTGTCTCAACTACACTATGCTACCCTGTAGTTGTCCCCCAGACACACAGGGAAGCTCTGTCATCCCACAGAAAGCTCACAGAATTCTAGGGAGACACCTAATACATGACCACACCTCTCACAGACTAGGGACCTTTTTTTTTTTTTTAATGTTAAAGATGCCTCCTGATCAGACCACAGCTTGATGGATAGCACTTACATACATTTGTCTCTTGCTTTAGACTCTCCTCAGCCCAAGACGACGGCTGCTTCTCACGTGACATGTCTGTATGTTCTGTATGTCACACACAAAGGACAGTCCCTTTGTGCTACTTCATAGTTTTATTTTTTTTAAGTTACATTTCTTTACTGTGTGTGCACCTACATGTGTAGGAGTGAGTGTGCTACGGTGCTATGTGGAGATTATGTCGTAATCGGTTAGTTGCTTCCATCATACCTTTTCCAGGAATTGGTCTCAGGTCTTTGAGCTTGGCAGCAAGCATCTTGAGCAGTCTTTCTGGCTTCTTAGTTTGTATTTGTTTAATAGTGCCCTAGGCTGGGCAGTGATGGCACAGGCCTTTAATCTCAGCACTCGGGAGGCAGAGGCAGTCGGATCTCTGAGTTCGAGACCAGCCTGGTCTACAAATGAGTTCCAGGACAGCCAGGGCTACACAGAGAAATTTTGTCTTAAGGGGGAAAAGCGATTCCTTAGAGCTGATGAGAAATAGCAGCAACTCTCCTATAGTCACCGTTTATGGCATCTTGCTGTCTGAACAGCACTTTCTGAACTCCTCTCCTGAGGAGACTCACAGCTCACACATTTTCAGCCCTATCAGATTTCTTACCCATCGATGTGGTCACCTTTCTTTTGAGGATCCGCATCCTATCCCAGACCCCCATAGTTTCATCTCATTTCTTATCTGTCACATGCCATCACAACCCCCCCTCCGAACTCTTCATCGCCCTTACCTTTCTGCGCAGGTAAGGAACTCCTCAGGAGTTATGATAACTCCTCCCGAAGAGCGTGAGTCAGGAGCTGCAGATTGTGCGAGGCTGGATTACAGGACGCTGTAGCAGTGATTACATTTCTCTTCTTGTTCAGTCTCTCCCCATAGTCCGTACCTGCTCCACATTATTCCTGTTCAGTTGCTCAGCTGTATTCACTCCTGCCTGGTGTTTCTGTCCAAAGGATGTGCCTTTCAAGAAGAAAAGAAAATCCTGTAACTGGCTACCTATCCTCCACATCTGTATGGATTCTTAACCGCATCCCCCATCTGACACTGTGCCGGTATTCTCACAGTGCGCATGTTCCGTATTCACAGTGCGCATGCTCAGTATCCACAGTGCACAAGTTCGACCATCTCCAATCACAGAAGTGGACCTAGGGTTAAACGCTTCCAGGGACAGCCAAAACACACTTCTTTTTCAGTGTCTCATCAAGACAACATGAGCATTCATACTTCCTGTTTCTAAGTATACTTCCCTTAAAGTGACACTAGGTCACTGTGAAATGTTCTCAGTCCTCATGCACGGTAGAATGGGAAGACAGGAGGGATACATGACATTTTTTTGTTGTTGTTGAAAGATCTAGTTTCTTCTTTAATTTTTTTGTTCAGAACAACATTTTTCTTGGAGAGTTCAGGAGAACAAAGAAAAGATTAATGAGGAGTATTGGTGAGAGTGCTGATGGGTAAGATAGTGAATATTGATGATGGAATTACACAGTAGGGTTTTTGTTTGTTTGTTTTTAGCTATTCTCAGGACTCATCCTTAAAGCTATGTCTGTAGCTAGAATGAAACAAATACTGGACAGAAAGTCAGTGTAAATTAATGGCCCTTAATAAAATTTCTTTTACATTTATTTTGTGTATAAATGTTTTGCTTTCGTGTGTGTCTGTGTGTGCAATATCTGTGTGCCAGGTACCTGTAGGTGTCAGAAGAGGGTAGTGGAGTTGAGTGGTTGGTTCTATCACGTGGGTGCTGGGAATCAAACCCAGGTCGTCTGGAAGAGCAGCTAGTGCTCTTCACTACTGAGCCACCTCTCCTGTCCATGGCACTGATTTTTTTAATGTGCTTGGAGTTTCCAGGTCTTCTTGTTTTTAATAAGTGGCTGAAAAAGCTTCTGTGTGATTATTTCAGGCTAGACATATGTTACTAGCTAGTGTAATCAGTACCCTTTTTATTAATATCATGAGCTTCGGATTTCAGCAAATCAATCCTCGTTTTAGAGAATGTTAAATATTGTCTACCTCCTATTAAAAAGTGGCTTTTAGCTTCAAATTAATGGTTTTAGTTGGCTATTAATTTTTCTCTGTGACTTCTCCCTTTCTGCTGGCTATTTTCATTTTCCCTTCCTAACATTGCATATCAAAATATTATGTTGACCAGTAGTTGATGTGAAAGGGCAGTTTAGCTCTGCCTATGCTGAAATGTTCAGTTTCCAGACAGCAGCCTTCTTAGGACCCAGCTGTATAGCAGAAGTTATCCATGTCATTTTTTAAGTTTTGGGTTTTTTTTTGTTGTTGTTGTTGTTTTGGTTTTTTGGTTTGTTTTTTTGTTGTTTTGAGATAAGGTCGTTTTACATAGCTCTTGCTGTCCTAGAACTGATTTTGTAGACCAGGCTTCTCAGACAGAGATCCCCCTACCTCTGCCTTCTGAATGCTGGGATTTAAAGAAAGGGATCATGCAGTGGGTTGGTGAGTTTCTATGGAAATCAGGATATGAGCATGAACGCACCTGTCCACAAAGAGGCTCCAGAGGCTGTCAGGGCTTCCAAGGAATTGCATTCAGAAACTCTGGGAACTCACTCCAGTTAGAGATATGTAAACTGATCTCAGAAAATGTTGTTGTTTTTTTAAAAATGGTAGTTTTGTCTCAGTGGAGCTCAGAAACAGAATCTCCAAGAATCAGAACGAGTACAGTTCTCCCCGCAGACGTCTTATCTATGGTAACTGAATACTAAGCTCATTGCTATTCACAGAGCATCTTCCCATCTCAAATTTAGACTATGCAGACAGCAACAATAAAACGGAGCGCTGAGATCACATTTAAAGGATGTTCAATGGAGCACACAAGTCTTCCCAGGAATGCTGATTTAAATGACTCGAAAGGAGAAGAAATCTGTGTGATGCTGAAGAAAACAATGTTGCAAAGGAGGAGTGCACCTATTAAGCTTTTAAAGTCCGGGAGATGGTTGACAAAGTATCGTGTCCCGCTGGGGATCTGAAAATATGAATAACGAGGAAGTACTTGTTTTAAAGCTAGGACTATGGCCTGGGCTTTGAATGTTCTTTTTAGTTCTTCATATTTAAGGCAGAGAAATGATTTAACTAAACACACAGATGGAAAACACAAATGTAAAATTATCTAAGCTAAAGGGGCTGATTTGTTTCAACCATAGGTTTTGGTTGTCGTTTGTTTGTTTGTTTGTTTTTAGTGTAGAATATACTTTATTCAGGGCATGGGGAGGGGAGTTGAGAGGATAGTAGAGACAGAGAAAAGCAGAGAGAGAGAAAGANGGGGAGGGGGAGAGGGAGAAGGAGAGGACAGCCATGAGCACATGGAGAGAGGGAGGGGCGAGAGGGCAGAACAAGAAGACAGGAGCTCAACCATACCTAGTTCTTAACCACTCTGAGATTGTTCATTCTTTTAGAATTCCATTATTATTTTACCGTCTTTAAAAATGTTCACATTAGGGGCTGAAGAGATGGCTCAGTGTAAGAGAGCTGAACACTCTCCTAGAGGTCCTGAGTTCAATTCCCACCAACCACATAGTAGCTCACAAACATCTGAAATGTGATTTGATTCCCTCTGATTGTGTGTATGTGTGTGTGTAATCTTTTTAAAAATTTCACATTCATTTTTTTTCATGTATCCTAGTAATTCTGAACTGCTATAGACAGAAATGCCCCCACAATTCTGGAGGGTTAGTGGGTGGCACCTTTTGGAGGGCAGTCCAGATGCAAGGAGGTCTGAGCCAAACCCTTTTCCTTTGCCTCATCACTTTCATGTCCTGATGGGGAGTACACTTACCCTGTTGCTGCTGTGGCCTCTACCCACTGCATTTCTTCACTGATATCAGAACTCAGCTTCCTCAGCCTTCTAAGTGGACTGAGGAGCAGCTGCTCTCCAGGAATCCACCTGGTCTTTCAGCAATAGGCTGAGCTTTCGAGGCACCCAGCCTTGTGGACTGAGGAGCCTACTGGGCTCTCACCTAATCCACTGGGCAGACAGCTGTGGCTGGTGCGGAGCTCAAATGGTGTAAGCCAATTTAACATCTCTGTTTGATACTCGGATTCTTCCTATAAGTTCCCTCAGGGAGGCTGCAAGCTCTCATCTGAGGGGACTAATCTCATTTATGAAGATTCCATGCTCACAGTCTTCTCATGTCCCCAAATGTCCCACTCGCTGCTCCCATAGCAGGCATCACAATTCCAACATGTGACAAACATTTTGTTCATAAAATCATACATGGACTCCATGTATGTGAATCTCTGGGCTAAATATGACATAAACTCCAAGTGAACACAGAAGTTAAAATTTATTTAAACTTCATCTATGTTTTAAAATGAAAATTAGAGTAGTATTGTTGAAAGAGTTCAAAAATTATACCATTAAATAGTACTGTATCAATAATATCTTTAAAAGGAAATAATTATTTTATAAAATAATTGGTTACTATCAGTACCCAATTCTTTTTTTTTTTTTTTTTTCGAGACAGGGTTTCTCTGTGTAGCCCTGGCTGTCCTGGAACTCACTCTGTAGACCAAGCTGGCCTCAGAAATCCACCTGCCTCTGCCTCCCAAGTGCTGGGATTAAAGGCATGCGCCACCACGGCCCGGCTCAGTACCCAATTCTTTTTTTTTTAATGTAATTTTTTAAAAGGATTTATTATTATATCTAGGTACACTGTAGGTGTTTTCAGACAGACCAGACGAGGGCATCAGATCTCATTACAGATGGTTGTGAGCCACCATGTGGTTGCTGGGATTTGAACTCATGACCTTTGGAAGAGCAGTCGGTGCTCTTAACCACTAAGCCATCTCTCTAGCACCTCAGTACCCAATTCTTATCGAGTACTTATTATATATCAGGGTTTTTTGGTTTTTTTAGATTTATTTATTTATTATGTATTACAACAGGCCAGAAGAGGGCATTGGATCCCATTACAGATGGTTGTGAGCCACCATGTGGTTGCTGGGATTTGAACTCAGGACCTCTGGAAGAGCAGTCAGTGCTTTTAACTGCTGAGCCATCTCATCAGCCCATATATCAGTTTTTAAAATTTGATTTAATTTATATTCTCTAATTTAATCCTGGCAACATCCCTCCCTGTAAGTTGGGTACTATTATTATACCCATTTTGAAAATAAGGAAACTGAGTCTCTAGTAGGTAAGGTGCCTGAAGTCACACAGTGAGGTATAATGGAGGCATAATGCAAAATGAGGAACACACACACACACACACACACACACACACACACACACACACACGCTCCTAACTGGAACCATATGAGATAAGAATTGAGCCTATTTTGTTTTCAGAAGACCCTGGGCAATTTATAAAGAACATATATTCTGCTAGTTGGGACTTCCAAGCAGAAAATTGGCACCTGTCAAGGAAAATTTTTGCTGAAGGTCAAGACCACAGGAGAGAGAGACAGGGCAATAAGGCCAAACACTTTATAATAAACCTTCTTTGACCAGAACAAGCTTGCTTCTCTCACTAATTCTTGTTAGACCAGATTTCTCATGACGTAATAACCTTTCTCTCTCTGTCTAAGGAAGGATTCTATTAAGTAAGCCAGGCTAGCTTCACTCTCACTATATAGCTCAGGCTGGCCTCAGACTCACTATGTAGCTCAGGCTAGCTTCAGACTCACTATGCAGCTCAGGCTAGCCTCAGACTCACTATGTAGCTCAGGCTAGCCTCAGACTCACTATGTAGCTCAGGCTAGCTTCAGACTCACTATGCAGCCCAGGCTAGCCTCAGACTCACTATGTAGCTCTGGCTAGCCTCAGACTCACTATGTAGCTCAGGCTAGCTTCAGACTCACTATGCAGCCCAGGCTAGCCTCAGACTCACTATGTAGCTCTGGCTAGCCTCAGACTCACTATGTAGCTCAGGCTAGCTTCACACTCACTATGTAGCTCTGGTTAGCTTCAAACACAATTCTCTTG